>CABHPH010144688.1:0-26562 GCA_902168325.1 Peromyscus nudipes
TGAGAGGGAAATGTACCTAACAAATACTCATATATTCTTATATTAAATATTTTTAACAAAGCCTAAAGAAAACCAACCTCAATGGCTTGGAACAAGTTTGCAACTTGTGCCCTGAGAACTCACTGTGATTTGCATTCATACAAACACCTTCATTTTTTTTTTGTTAACTGAGCTGATTTAACTGCTAATTAAAACTAGTCAGTAAGCACAATGCAAAATTAATTAAAACCATTTAGTAGAGAGATGCAAATTAGGTGACTCAGTGCATTGGACGCTATCAAAGTTAGAAAGGCTCCTACTTGTCATCAGGCAAAATAGTTCTTAGGGTAAGTGCCTTCCCCAGGGAGAAATGTTAAGGAATGAAAATCATCCTGTTGATTGTATGATGTTTTATTCAGCAAATGTGCTCAAATTCAGCTGATCTTTTCAATGGAAAATGATAGGGGGAAAAGGCTGGCATTTCATAGGTGTTTAATAGTCACAAGATAATTTATAAAATGAGGAAAGCACCTACAATAAGCATTATCACTTTTCAGATGAAAATGAATACTATGGATATTAGAATATCACATTGTCTAAAAATAGACACCAAGTTTCCTCTTCACACCCTTAGATTCAATTCTAGACAAGCTTTAATGCTTTAACCTTTAACTGTCCTCTGTTGAGGAGGTGACCACATCTCCATCTGTCTATCAATCAGTACACTGTGAATGCTTTATCTCCTTACCCACCCGCCCCCACTCCCACCCTGTTTCCCCCTGATTTTGTATCATTTTCTTCTTTGAAAAACTTCCCACAAAGCAGATGAGATATCAGTCAAGGGGACAAGAAACACTTGGCCTTAAATGTTCAAAATGGGAAGAAGGAAAAGTTGTCCTTGTAATTTTGTAATGTTCTTCCACTGATGACGGCCTACATAGGCAGTTCCATCCTTTCACACAGGTAAATTCACCTCAGTGGTTTGGTAGTGTCTATGGGTGTGGATACTCGTTAGATTTAGAACAGGCAGAGTTGTATATCCACTGAACTGCTCAACTGCTGTATGATATAGTATCTGCCATTCTTCAAGGGTGCATACACACACACACACACACACACACACACACACACACACACACTTTTCTGCTTTAAGTCCCATAATTAGCATACTTATGTAATAAAGAATATACACACTTTGTTTTAGTTTATTTGAAGTTTTATTTGATTGATTTTTGTGATTTTTGGGCCTGATTTTTAGATTTTACTTATGTGCATATGTATATTGGGGAGAGTGAAAATATGCAGGTGCATGCAGGTGCCCACATAGCTCAAAAGAAGGCACTGGATCCCCCGGAGCAGGGGTTACAGGTGATAATGAACTGTTCCATGTGGGTGCTAGGAAATCAACTTGAGCCCTCTGCAAGAGCAGTATGTATTTTTAACCACTGAGCCACCTCCTCAGTCCCCTAGGATTATTTTTGTTTGTTTATCTACTTACTATGTAGATCAGGCTGCCCTCAAACTGGCACAGGCCTCCTACCTTCGCCTCCTGTGTGGGATTGCAAGTATGCTCCACCATGTTCTGCTTTATAGAACTACTTTTTTTCTTTTCTGGAGGGGCTGGTTTTCAAGAAAGGTTTTCTTTATGTAAAAGTCCTAGCTGTCCTGGAACTTACTTTGTAGACCAGGCTAGTCTCGGACTCACAGAGACCCACCTGCCTCTGCCTCCCAAGTGCTGGTATTAAAGGCATGCACAGTAAAACTACTTTTGAAATAATATTGAAAGTGCTTACTACAATCAAAAGAAAAGAACATTTTCACATAAGTGAATCTACATTTACATTCGAGTTTATACTTTGTATAGGTCTCTTGGATAGCTGGACATGATGCCATACCCTTTAATTCACTCAGCAGGAAGAGAGGATGGTGAATCTGAGTTTTAGGCCAACCTTGTCTACATAGGGAGTTCCAGACCAACCAAGGCTACATAGTGAGTTATTGTCTCAAAAGGAAACATCAACAACAGAATCCCTTTACCTAAGTATCAAGGAACATCACAGAAAAGTGGGAGAAGGTGTGGTGATATTATGTTCCCCAAAATATTGTGCACCCTAATAAACTTATCTGAGGTCAGAGAACAGAACAACCACTAGATATAGAAGCCAGAAAATGGTGGCACACACACACACCTTTAATCCTAGCATTCCAGAGGCAGAGATCCCTCTGGATCTCTGTGAGTTCAAAGCCACACTGGAAACAGCTAGGCATGGTAACAAGAGCCTTTAATCCCAGGAAGTGATGACTGGAAGCAGAAAGGTTTTTAAGACATGAGGACCAGGAACTAGAGTGGTTAAGCTTTTAGGCTTTTGAATAGCAGTTCAGCTGAGACCCATTCAGATGAGGACATTGGAAAGGTAAGGTGGCTGTGGCTTGTTCTGCTTCTCTGATCTTCCAGCATTCACCCCAATACCTGGCCCTGGGTTTGTTTTTATTATTAAGAACTTTTAAGATTCGTGCTACAAGAAGGTTGTAAGAGCCAGGACATCTGCTGCAAGATTGTGTCTTGTGTCTATGATTGAGAAGCTACACCCATGAAATAGCAACAACATGGCTGCCCTAAACAAGACCTAAACAATGACAGCACCAGTTACCATGCCAATGTGGTTGGGAGAAATCTTACAAAGCCCCGCCCCTAGATCAAGAGCTCCTGGCAATTAATGACTGCTGGAAGAGAAGGAATTATTCTTCCCTAGGAATGTACCCCCTAATTGGTTATCCACATAAAAATAACATTAAATAGACTCAGCAGGTTGTATTTCTTTCTCTCTCTCTCTCTCTCTCTCTCTCTCTCTGTGTGTGTGTGTGTGTGTGTGTGTGTGTATAATAATGATAATTAAAGAAAAGGGGTCATAATTTTGAGGAGGGACACAAGACTGGATAGTGGAGGAAGAAATGATGTACATATACATCTACATAATACACATATATGACATTTAAAAATAAATGTAAGAATTAAATTTAAAAATCAAAACAAAACTTTAGGATCAAAAAGATTCTACAAATGTATACTTGTGTGACATGGTGTCACAGTAGGCAGGTGCTAGGGGAACCAGAGGGAAAATACAAAAACTCTAAAGAGGGGAAGGAAGGACAGGCAGGTGTCTCGGAACTTCTCTTGTGGCTTTGATTCTACTGTTACCCAGGATGGGAAAGCTGCCCAATGTCTCAGTTGTGAGAAATCCCATGACCAAAGGCAGCTTGGAAAGGAAAAGGTTTCTTTCAGCTTATGTCTCCAGGTATCAGTCCACTAGAGAGGGAAACCAAGGCAGAAGATGAAGGCAGGAGCCTGGAGGCAGGAGCTGAAGCAGAAACCGTGGAGGAGTGCTGCTCACTGGCTTGCTCCTCAGCCCACCTTAATGTGCTTTCTTATCCCAACCAGGATCCCCTGCCCACGGGTGGTACGACCCACAAGGAATGGGCCTCCTACATCAATTATTAATTAAGAAAATACACTACAACTTGCCTACCGCTGATCTAATGGGAACATTTTCTCAGCTGAGGTCCCTCTTCCCAGATGACACTAGCTTGTGTGCCGTTGACAAAACACTAACCAGAGCATCCTCTATAGATTTAGTTTCTTTTTCTTATGAATGGCGAGCTTCGTTTGACCTGCTTTTACAAAACTTTGGCTGGCTTGTCTCTTGAGACAGGGTTTTATACTCTCCAGGCCAAACTCCAAGCACATTCTGTAGCTAGGGAGAACACTGAAATCTTACTCTTCCTGCATCTGCCTCCTGAGGGTTCAGATTAGAGGTGTGCTACATCATGCCTGGTATATGGTCTCCAAAAATGATGTTTGCTCTTTGACAGTATCCTTGCCGTGAGGACATGAAGACGGAGAGCTTACCTGTTCATACACCATCTCTTCTTACTCTGGTCACATGCTTTTGCTTCTCACGTTTTTAATAACAAAGGAGACTCAGCTTTGAAAACATTAGGACGCTTTCCCGTAGCTCACCCTTTGCTTCCTGTAAGACTTTTAGGAATCTCAATGGAACCCATAAAACGCTCTTGTGTTCAGTCTTTCACAAGCACTGTACATCACGTTGATGGGACACACATTTATGAGAACTCAATTCTCATAGAATTTCATAGCAGTTTGTTCAAACCCTTAGGTGAGAGAGATTGAATAATTCTTTAACTTTGAAGCACAATTTATTTTAGCCAGTGCTATTAGCCAAGTTGGGCACCACTAAAGTCCACAAGTTTAACCCCTAGTGTTTCATAATGCAAACTTATTTGAAGACGATAGGTTCTTTATTAAGGTAACTGAGGTGAAATGAGGTCTTTGTGTTAAGACTTAAGTTAAACTTACTATAGAGTCTTTCTTAGAAGGTAAGATTAGGATCCGGATGCACCCAGAGAGACAGATGGAGCCTGCAGGAAGTCTTTGAATAAACCTAAAGTAACTACTGTCAAAATCCTAAAGCCCATAGTCTTTTCTCACAGTGATCCTGAGAAGAGGAAATGTAGAATTATAACCTGAGTGACAATTTTCTGACTGAATCATTTTTCTCCACCTACATACAGTTTTTTGTTCTTTTCCATATGAAATAAAATACCAAACTATTTCATAATTCTATCAAAATCATCCTTTTCTATAGATAACTAAACATTGCATATAGAGTATTTTATTGCTGTCTACTTCCTTCAGAGATAATTTGATCTTCTTATTCCTTAACCTAAATACTGATTATGATGACTCTGAAAAAGGTGATATCCTGACACAGTTTCTATCTACACAAAACAGAGGAAGAGGCATGCAGTAAGGCACTGGAGAGGAGATGATAATTGTCTGGCAATAAACTGCTTTCCACATCCATATCATATGACACACACAAATATGCAAGGCAATTTACTTGGTCACTGAGAACAAAAGAAGAGAGGCAAACTGCTTGGTGGCCAGAGGCTAAGGCAATTGTACACATGTGTGATCCCAAGAAACGTGACAGTTAACTGAAGACACAAGGGCACCCCAAATGGGTTGGATCCAACATGGCAGTGTAAGACTGATGTAGGTCTCCTATCTGATGAGAGCAAGAGGGCTTTTCTAGGATTTTGGTGAGCCTAACAGAGGGAGCTGGATCATCAGATTCTCAAAGGCCACAGAGACCACAAACCCTCTGCCTGGTGGACAGCTTCTGAAGCTCTCCTTTTCCTGTTCTGTGCTCTCAGATTGATTATTAGCTGGTGAGTCGCTGAAGGAAGTCCTAGAAAAGGATTTAGAAAAAAATCTGAGCTGGTTCTATTTGCAGAATTGTGACACAACTGAACGGCAGTTAACAATCAGAACAAAACTGCATCTGTATCCTCTGTGTTCAAAACAAGGGTTTTATTTGGTGTGTTGGTCTATACCTGTTTTTGTTTATTTGTACAAACATTCCCTTTGCCATCAACCTCCAACATCCAGACACCCCTGACTCACTTACTGTGAGGAAGAATGGAAAGATAATTGATGAACAATGGGAGTTTATTTGGTTTCTCAGCCTCAGGGGTTTGTTCAGCTTCTTAGAGCTGAGGAAGCAGAGGTGGGGATTAGGCACCCTGACTTCCTGCCAGGTGCTCCAAGCTGGACACACCTTCCAGAAGTGGTCTGATTGTTCTAGCCCTGCTATGCATATAAAATACACACTTAAGAAGTGTACAACTTAAAAGTCTATAGAAGGTACTCACATCATGGAATCTCCCTCCTGTGTTGATTAAAGCTTGTGGCTTTCATAAGATTTTTAAGACCTTCATGGGTTAGTAATAAGAGAGAAGACCTTTAGTTGGGATTATGGACATTCTGGCCTATGAACCCCAACTCCCCATAGCAAGAATAGAAAAGAAAAGAAAAGCTAGACAAGCCAGATGCCACACTTGGGTTTTAGGCCACAGTGACAAGAAGTAAGCTAGCTAAATTCCTAAATTCTGGGTTTGTCTAAGACGGGGCTTGTAAGAATGTTGCTATAGATTTATTTTAAATTCTTGATTCATCTTTTGGTCACTTGAAAGACATATTCAGATAATCTTTTCCAGCAACAAATACATTGTAATGTCACTGACTCATGAACAATATTTACAGAGACTCTGTACACAAAGATGTAACGATTATTATCCAGGTTTATCTAAGTATCTATAATCCAAAGTCCTTGGAAAGTCAAGGTTTTGTTGTATTACCAAGACAGGATAATCAGGCTGAGTCTGAGGTCTGGAAGGCCTAATACAAAGGCTTGCAATATCAGCATATTTGGAAAACAAGCAGGCAGAAATGGAGGCTGGAAAAGCCCAGCCACTGCCCTGGTACAGGGACAGAGACACACTAGGGTCTATGGCCTTTGGCTCAATGTAATACTAAATTGCATACCCCTGCTTGAAGATTAAAAATGTTATTGAGACATGTAACACATGAAGTTGTGTGCAGAACACTCACAGAATTATACAAAGTCCACACTATGCAAATGACTCAGAGGCCCTGTGCTAAGGGAGCTTAAAGTCCCAACTCCTTGAACAGGTGTCTCTGAGCTGCTGACATTCTCCCCACTCTGCCCTGCTTCCTCCTGAAAGTGCATCCTTTCTTAGTAAATCCCCACTTTGCTTGCTACCCAAGTGTCTGTCCCATTCCTCACTCTGGGCATAAGAACGTGGAACCCCTCTGGGAGGAAATCCAAACCCCAACGTGAGCCTCTACCACTATCATTACTTGATGAGAAAACAACCTAAATTCACAAGGCACCACTTATGTTCCTTATCTGCCCCACCAAAGTAATTTTCATGTTTTACTACGGAAATGTTAACAGATTTTTTACTTGTTACACAGACTCTTAGGAAAGATGCACTGTAGTAACTGCAGACTCTTCTACATACAGTCTCTAAGAGCAACAGCACTGTAAATCAGCTTCTTGCTTGCATTTCCTGCTGTGTGAAGCTTTTTTGTTTGTTTGTTTGCTTGTTTTGCACTAACATTTATATGAATTCTTTTATGGCCAATGAAATTCCTTAATCTCCCGCTCTGGACATCCTACCGTCAATCAAAGGACAGACCCTGTGTGTGTGAACTGCTCAGCCCTCCATTGAGTCTCCGCTTCTGTGTTTGGAGTAACCCATCCCTGACCCCAAACAAAAGAATTCACGATTATAAAGCACTGAGAGGTGGAATTCTTAAGACATGAGCAGCTGAACAGATTAATTCTGCTTTTTCACATAGTAATTTCTTGTTTTGCACACATTTGCCTGCTCTTAACCCATGTCATAATTTAGCGTAAGTCCCTCACCAGATGCCAACCAGCACCATTCTCTTAGACTTCTCAACCTCCAGAACAATTAGACAAGAACATTCCATGGTTTACAAGTTTCCCAACCTTGCCACTCACTTGCAACAGTGGAAAATAAATGAAGATGCTTGGCTGCCTCTCCTCCCACTTGTTCCAGAGTTCCTGGACCACAGACACCTTGGGGCATTGTGCCCACTCAGTGTCTTTGCACAGGGAGTTTGTCTTGAAGATGCTCACATAGCTTGATTATCACTCTATTGTCGTGCCTCTGAAATTTTGCCTCCTCAGATTGTCTTCCTTTACCCTCCCCGAAAGAACCCACATCTCTTCTTTGTGCTTCCCATACCCTGTGTCCTGTCTTATTTCTTTGTATTACTTTTCGCTATCTGTCACCGTGTCTGTAGTATGTGTATATATATATATATGCATGCATGTTTGCATGTATGTATACATATATGTATGCATATGCACAATAACCTTTTTAATGTTTCACTCCCTTCACTAAACACTAACTTTATGAGGGCAGAAATGTTTCACATTTAGTCATTAAATACCAAGTTTTTAATGTATGAATCTAACTGCTGCTTAGGTTTTGTTTTTCTATTTATTTTCTTGTATTTGTGTATTATTTACCAATATTAGCTATTAATATATTTAATCACTATTTTTTCTAAGTTAAAATTAATTCCTTCTCCACCCTCTATCCAGTTCTATAACATTATCAAAACAGTCACCAAATCTAGCAGAAACAAAATCAAACAATTCTTGCTGCATTATATTGACCTAGAATAAAGTCAAACCAGGTGCAAACAAAGAAACTTAATTTTATTAGGAGCTAATTAGTATGGCAATCTGGGAAAACACAGACTTGGACATTTTTAAAAGTCTGTTCCAGGCAAGGGAGATGGCTTAGATGGCAAAATGTTTGCCATTCAGGTGTGAGTTCACATCTCCAGATTCATGTAATGCCAAGCAAGGCAGTGCCATTTGTAATAGCAAGACTGCTGTGGCAAAATGGGGTTCTGGGAGGTGAACACAGGAGGAGTTCTGGAAACTCGTGAGCCAGCTAGTCTGTCACACATGCAACAGAAGACCCTGTCTCCACAATGAGGACTGAGACTCAAGGTAAGTATCTCACACTCACATGTGTGCTGTGGCACCTGTGTGGCCCATATTCACATGCATGGATATGCAAGCATACACCCATGCATACACATATGCATAACATATGCACATACACACATACACATACTATACAGAATGAATGAATGAATGAATGAATGAATGAATGAATGAATTTGGGCTGGCAAAATGGCCTAGAATGTTAAGGTGCTTTCTGACATGCTTGACAACCTGTGTTAATCCCAGAACCCATATGTAGGTTGTACTCTGATCCAGCGTACACACACACACACACACACACACATACACACACAAATATATTTTTTTCAAAGGAAATCTGCTCCAAACCTAGGCATAGTGGCAGAGGTTTATAATCTCAGTATTTAGGAGGTGGAGTCAGGAAAATCAAGAATTCACATCATTCTCTACTTCAACCACAGAGTGAGGTCAAGAGCAGCCTGTGCTGCATGAAACTTTAAAAAAAAAAAAACAAAAAAACAACAAACTGTCCATGATTTCACAAAATGGCAGTTCTCTTGGGGTGACCTCACTTGTTAGTGAGGAGTGGCAATTGGCTATAGCAAAATTTCAGCTGTCTTCTAAGAAGGGCCTGGCACATTCTTGGTCTCTGAGCTACTTGAGGGCAAGACTCTCATACAGAGGGCCAGTAGAGATGTAGCATGCTTCATCCAAGGGTACCTGCTGAGTGGGTCTATCTACATCCCAGTTCAAAGCCTCAGGTGTGGATCTGTCTGAGAGCTGGTTAACAATGGACTCCTCTCCTCAATCCATTTTAGGAGCCCCAACCAAAGCTACTAAACTCCCTTTTGTTTTGACAACCATTTTAACTCAAAGATAATCTTGTGAATAGAATCTACAGAGTCAAAACACAAGCAAACATTCTCAAAAAAGGCTATTTTCTGGAGGGAGGGAGGGACAGAGAGAAAGAGAGAGAGAGAGAGAGAGAGAGAGAGAGAGAGAGAGAGAGAGAGAGAGAGAACCAGAGATCAGCACAGTCTTTGAATGTACTTTGTTAGGTATTTCACCAAAACATTTTTTTTAAGTCTACTGTTAGGCAATCATCATGCTAAATCCTTTAGCAGGCTATCATTCATGATGAATCTGTAAACCTATACTGTTTTCTTATAAGGGGCCTTTGCTGATGGTGACATCTACCTGCAGTACCAAGATGTACAGCCGTTTAACATCTAAGAACCACATACAGCACCCCATCCCACAGAAGTTTCTGTCTTACACCCCCTGATCAAATCCCAGGCAACATCAACAAGAACAGCCCAGCACTACGTACTACCCCTAAGGAAAAGAATGAAAGCTTCGCAGCAGGGAGAACTCCCAGCTGAGCAGCCCAGCGCCTGGCTTTCCCATTACAAAGTGAGCCAGGTGGGAGAGAGAACAGGACGGGCAGAGAACTTAAAAGCGACAGTTGCAGACACGGTGACTCACCCTTTTCATAACTGAGTGTAAATGCCCTGCAAGCTGAGGGTTGGCGTGTGTGTGCATGTGGGGAACATGCAGTGGGGTTACCTAACTCTTTGTTCTCTTTAGGTCAGAGCTGTTTGCCAAGGAAAAGGGAGTGGGGCGTTTCTCAGGACTCCTTTAAAAAATATGTAAAAGGAGAAATAAAGCAACAGCTGTCATGACCTCACTGGGAGGCACACAGAAGAAGAGCAATTAAATGGACTTTGTTCCTGGAACTAATCATTGCTAAGAATCTACTGGGATATTTCAGAATTCATGTGATCTAGCTTCAGTCTCCATTAAGTAACCTGCATGGACAAAACACCTCTGTCAATCCTTGTCCTGAATGCACATCGAGTCCTTAAGCGTTGCATGCAACTGTAAAGGAAGATAGCCAAATTTACCAAAGCCTGAGCATAAGCCTTGAGACTGTGAGAAGTTCAAGCCATGAATCCCTTTTCTGCCCACGTAGAAGTGGCCTTTGAGATATGCTGTACCCAGAAAGTAGATTTGATGGGATCAAAGGAATGCACAAAAGGAAGGAAGAAGGAACTGGAGGAAAACTTCAAGGGATTTTCTGTGGGCTGTTGAAGTGGTTGTGGAACTTCTGTGACATTTGTGACCTAGCACACCTGTGTTAATGACTCCACAGGACTTATGTTGGAGTGTTGCGGGTCCAGAACCAAATTGTCTGAGTAGTCATCCGTTGCCCACTTTTGTCCCTGACCTAACATCCTTTTGTCTATCAGTTGAAACTATCAGTTCTAAAACAATTACAAAGCTGTTAACAGACATTCAGTTTCCACCAAACTGAAAGCCAGTGAGTGGCCCCTGAACTGAGCAGCACAGATTTTCCTGTGTGCTGCAACACACCTACCTGATGTAGAGCCTGGAAACTGCTGGGATTTCTGACTATATTTTGTTCTGGGATTATGAAAAGTTTGTGTAGCACTTCCAGGTTGGAACATGTCATTTTGAGCAGTCTGAATCTGTGCTTGTAGGCCACGATCACTCATATGTGGCTCGGAATAAGCCATCTGCTAGTCTCTGAGGGAGAAGATATGTGTTCTAGCACTTGTGTGTATGGTGTGCTGTCCTCATTCAGTTCGCAAAGGAGTTGAAAGAGGTTTATCGAAGACAGGGCTATCACAAACCACAAACATCAAGCAGAATTCCCCTTGTATCTCAGAGACGGTATTAGTCTCACCCTGGAAGTTCTGGCGGTGGCTCAGTCAGGAAGGGGTTTGCCGCACAAGCGTGAGGACTGGAGTTCGATTCCCAGCCTCCTTGCAAAAGCCAACTGTGGCATCACGTGCTCATAATCCCAGCACTGGGGGAATTTGGAAAGACTTGGAAATGGTTCTTTATCAAGAACATTAGAGAGTATGAGATGAATTTTCAATAAAGGACATGGACAAGGAAGAGAATGGATATACCAGAAAATTGAAAGAGAGATGCACACCTTTAAAACAGACAGAAACCTAGATTTGTAAGCAGCTGAGTCAGAGCTGGGCTAGAGCAATCTCTTCACACACTTTCTAAAATCCTTTTCCAAAACTGCAGTCCAACATGACATGAAAACTATGCATCCTATTCCAGAGGTGCTGAAACAGCTCCACAAAGAAATTAAAACTCACCAAGGGACATCATAAGCAAATTATAAAACACAATAGTAAAGGAAAACATAGACACTGAAACAGAAACAATGAGTGAAGTGACAGACTTCTCATCAGATGCCATGGAAGCAGTAAAAAACTAAAACAAAAAGGAACGCCTGCAAAGCACTTGTGGTGGAAAACCCCAAAACATAAATAACTTCGAACACAGAAGTCCCACACATAGAGAAAATCTCCTTTAGAAATATGAATTAAGTTCTCTGTCACTCAGCAGACACAACCCTCAGGCTTTTCCCTAGTGGTACAACAAGGCACCAGCTGCAGCCTCCCCTCCCCCAACCTGTCTCCTGTGCATCCAATAGACCATCCCGTCCTGACCTCTCAGAAATCAGAACCTAGACCTATAATCAACCCAAACCCAGATGCCTGGATACCAGCATAATGACACAACCAATAACAACAGGGCCATGTCTCCAATAGGGCCCAGACACCCTACCACAGCAGGTACTGAATATTCCAAGACAGCTGAAACACAAGAAAAAGACCTGACAATCACCCAAATGAAGAGGAAATTAATAAATACCTTAAAGATATCCAGAAAAACACAAACAATTGGAGGAAATGAATACATCCCCTAAAGAAAAACAGGTAAACACGAACAAACAGTTGAAGGAAATAATAATCGTTCAAGACCTAAAAATGGAAATAGAAACAATAAAACACAAACAGAAGGAATTCTGAGAATTAAATATTTAGGAATTTGAACAAGAACCACAGAGGCAAACTTCACCAACAGAATACAGGAGACAGACAGATGAGAGAATCTGAGGCACTGAAGATACAATAGAAGAAATGGATACCTCAGTCAAAGAAAATGTTAAATGTAAAAAAAACTCCTGATACAAAATATCCAGGAAATCTGGGACACTATGGAAAGACCAAACTCAAAAATAATAGGAATAGAGGAAGGAGAAGAATCACAGCTCAAAGGCCCAGAAAGTATTTTCAACAAAGTATAAAAGAAAATTTTCCTAACCTAAAGAAGATGCCTATAAAGGTACAAGAAGCATACAGAATGCCAAATGTATTAGACCAGAAAATAAAGTACCCTTGCCACATAATAATAATCAAAATACTGAACATACAGAACAAAGAAAGAAGATTAAAAGCTGCAAAGGGAAAACAGCAAGTAACATATAAAGGTGGACTAAAATAACATGTCACTTCTCAATGAAGACTCTAAAAATCCAGAAGGGCCTGGACAGATGTGTTACAAACTCTAAGAGACCACAAATACCAGCCCAGATTAATATACCCAACAAAATTTTCAGTCACCATAAATGGAGAAAATAAGATGTTCCATGGGAAAGTCAAACCTGAGCAATATCTATCTACAAATCCAGTCCTATAGAAGGTGCTGGAGGGAAAACTCCAACCTAAGGAAGTTAACTAAGGGTACAAAAACAAACAAACAAACAAACAAAAAACAACAAAAAAAACAGGAAATAATTTCACACCAGCAAAATCAAAAGATGCAAAGAAACACACACACACACACACACACACTTACACACACATACATTTACACATACATCACCACCACCACCACTGACTACAACAACAACAAAATAATAGGAATCAAGAATAATTAGTCATTGATATCTCTCAGTATCAATGGTCTCAATTATCCAATAAAAAGACACAAACTAACAGAATTGATTTGAAAACAAGACCCAGCCTTCTGCTGCATTCAAGAAACATACCTCAACATCAAGGATAGACATTATATCAGGGTAAAAGGTTAGAAAAAGATATTCTAAACAAATGGACCTAATAAGCAATCTGATGTAGCCATTTTAATAGCTACCAAAATAGACTTCAAACCCAAACTAATCAAAAGAGATGGGGAAGAATACTTCATACACATCAAAGGAAAAATCCAGCAAGATGCCATTTCAATTCTAATATCTATGCCGAAACACAAGGTGACCCAGGTTTGTAAAAGAAACACTATTACAGTTTAAATCACATATTGACCCTCACACACTAATAGTAGGAGACTTCAGTACCACTCTCCCCAGTGGATGGGTCATCCAGACAAGCAACAGAGAAATACAGGAGCTAATAGATGTTATAAACCAAATGGACCTAACAGATATTTACAGAACATTTCACCCAAACACAAAAGAATATACCTTCTTCTCACTTCATAAAGCTTTCTCCAAAATCAACCACATACTCAGACACAAAGCAAGTCTCAACAGATACAAGAAAATTGAAATAATTCTCAGCATCCTATCAGATCACAGTGGATTAAAGCTGGGTATAAACAACAACAGAAATAACAGAAAGCCTACAAACTCGTGGAAACTGAGCAACTCTCTACTGAATGAAAAATGGCTCAAAACAGAAATAACGATAAAAATTAAACACTTTCTAGAACTGAATGAAAATGAATACACTGCATACCCAAATTTATGGGACAAAATGGAAGCCATACTAAGAGGAAAGTTCAAAGCATTAAGTGCCAACATAAAAGAAATGGAGAGATCTCATACTAAGAACTTAACAGCACACCTGAAAGCTCTAGAACAAAAAAGGAGTAAGCATACCCAAGAGGAGTGGATGGAAAGAAATAATTAAACTGAGAGCTGAAATCAATAAAACAGAAACAAAGAGAATAATACAAAGAATCAATGAAACAAAGAGTTGATTCTTTGAGAAAATCAACCAAATTGACAAACCCTTATCCAAACTAAGTAATATACAGAGAGAAAATATCCAAATTAGCAAAATCAGAAACAGAAAGGGACACAACAACAGACACTGAAGAAATCCAGAGAATGACAAGAACATACTTTAAAAACCTGTACTCCACCAAATTGGAAAATCTTTAAAAAAGGGGGGAGGGGGGCGTAATTTTCTCGACAGGTACCACTTAACAAAGTTAAATCAAATCAGATAAACTATTTAAGTAGACCTACAATCCCCAGTGGAACAGAAGCACACAGTGGCAGCTCATGATGATGAGGACATGGAGCAAGGGGAACACTCCTCCATTGCTGGCAGGAGTGTAAACTTGTACAGACACTATGGAAATCATATGGCAGTTCCTCAGAAAATTGGGAAACGATCTACCGCAAAACCCCGCAATACCACTCTAGGCATATACCCAAAGGATGCTCCATCCTACCACAAGGACACTTGCCCAACTAGTTCATAATAGCCAGAAACTGGAAACAGCTCAACCAAAGAATGGATAAAGAAAATACATTTATACAAGGGAATATTACTCAGCTTTTAAAAATTGACATCATGAAATCTGCAGACAAATGGATGGAATAGAAAAAAAAATCATCCTGAGTGAGGTAATCCAGACCCAGAAAAACAAATATGGTATGTATTCACTTATAAGTGGATATTAACAATGAAGTAAATTGAACCAAGCAACAATCTGCAGATTAAGAGAGGTTAGGTAATGAGGAGGGCTCTGGGTCTCACATGGATCTCCTGAGTTAGGAGAAATAGAATAGATGTTGTGGGCAGACTAGAGGCAAGTGGATACAGAAGCAGTTGAGATCAGATTGTGGGGGAGACACGATGGGGGGAGAGTGCAGGGAGAGATGGCTGAAATTGGGGGCACTTGAGGGGCAGTATGGTAACCTAGTGCAGTGGAAACTTTCTGGAATCTATAAGGGTGATTCCAGCAAGGTCTCCTAGTAATGGGGGATACGGAGTCTGGACTTGCCATCTTTTGTAGCCAGGCAAGGCTACAAAAGGCTCTCAGTGGCAGGACTGGGTTGAGTTCAATTGAGTTGTTGGCTAAGGTGGATTTCATGGATATTCCCAAACAGCTGATGCTAGAGGGTTACTCTCTAAAAACTGACAGTGGGCACCATTGCTGAGGAAAACATCCACACAATTCATTGAATGTGAAGAGGTTGAGCTGGTGTCAGCCTAGAGACTGTACTCCTACAGTCTAGTGTCTTTGGTATGGGAAGATATTCTGCAGGCTACCAAAAGAGAAACCCAGAAACAAACTCAGCCACAAAACTTTTGACCTACAATCTGTCCTGCCTGCAAGATGTTCTGGAGCAATGGTGGTTCTGAACCTGTGGAAGTGGCCAACCAATGTCTGATTTAACTTGAGGCCCACTCCATGAGAGGGAGGTCATAACCAAAACTGTTTGAATGGCCAGGAACCAAAGTCTGGATAGCCCATAAACCTAGGATTGGTGCCTTGTCCAGTTGTCTTCAGAGAGGCTTCCTCTAACAGCAGATGAGAACAGATGTAAAGATCCACAGCCAGACATTATGCAGAAAGAGTCTAAATTGGAAGTCTCCATGGGGTCCCTCCCTGAGAGCTCGGGGAATCCTGAAGAAGATGGGGCAGAAAGGTTTTAGGAGTTGGAGGGCATAGACGACACCAGGAAAACATGGCCCACTGAATCAACCAAGCAGGGAGCACATGTGCTTACAGAGACTGAAGAGGCAAGCACAGGGCCCAGGTCTGCACCAGGTCCTCTGTGTATATGCTATGGCTGTTAGCTTGGTGTGTTTGTGGGACTCCTAACTCTAGCAGCGGGTGTTCTTTGACTAATTTGCCTGCTCTTGGGACTCTTCCTCCTGTCAGGTTGCCTTGTCCAGACTCTGTTTGAAAGCTTTTAAGTTGTCTTGTTGTATTTTGTTTTATTATGTTTGCTTTTCGTCTCTTGGAGGACTGCTCTTTTCTGAAGGGAGATGGAGGGCAGTGGATTCGGGGAGAGGGGAGGTGGGTGGAAGCTGTGAAGAGTGGAAGCTACACTGCAAGCAAGCTTCCAGTAATAATACCTACTGATGTTTATCCAGTCATGGAGATGAAATAAATTATATTACTCAACTACTGGAGAATAAGACTTTGAGGAGAAACAAGAAACGAAGATAAGGCAGAACCCAATTTAAAAACTAACAATACTACCTTTGAACCCAATTCTAGTCACTTATGGATAAAGCATTAATGGCTTAAACATTTCTTTTAAAAGACAGAGATTGTCTTTACCAGAGATAAAAATGCATGACCAAACTCTAAGAAAGCCACTGAAACTATTAAATGCAACTATATTTAGAAATAGAAACAGACCGTCAATCCCTAGTTATAACTTAGGTATTCAGATCTAAGTTGGAATATTTTCACTCAGCACTTTGGAGCTGTGCTGATTATTGGTTGTGTTGGACTGTGCCATGAAATTGGTACTTATTGCCATCTCCAAATCAAGAAGTTAATGGGATCATATATATATACACACACACGTATATGGACACATTCTCATCCATGTGTCCCTTCAAGGTCATTACCATATAACCATACGAAAACATTAACATTTCCTTCTTGTTCCTCTCTCTCTCTTTCTACCCTTATTCCCTTCCCCCATCCCTCCTTCTGTAAAGCACTATGCTGCTAAGCCCTTGCCAAAGCACTGAGCTACATCCCCAGCTGGTCAATTTTTAAAAACTGTTGAAATAAAACCTCTTTGACACACTCTTTCTGTAAAGATTAACACTAAAATTTCTTCTAACTTTCAAAGAATAGAAGAAAACAGAAAAGGAAGGAGGAATGAAATGACCCACCCTGCAAAGAGACAGATGCAGAAGTGTTATTATCTCAGGCACTGGGTAGGTTTGCGGGCAGCCACAGAAGTACCAGGGTGGGATCTTACAGAAGAGACTCATGTCATCGCCGTTAACCAAAGTAATTACAGTTTTGGCACCAGGAAAAGCTTTCTATATGCCAAAATGTGGGGTTTTAAGTAGCAAGTGATTACCACCACTGTAAGCAGGTCTGATCACCTATTAGTTATTAATTCCCTTGGCATGCTTCTGCATACCATGTCAGTGGCTGGACAAGTGAGCCAACAAGGCTCTAATAACATTAAATTTACCAATATTTCTATTTCATTGTGAGATGTGGTGACGTACATGATCTTTTTTTGTTTTGGTGACTGTCATACCCAGATATGTTTCAAGGGGGATGCTTCCGTGTTCAGTAATACAAAAGGGATGGAATTCATTCCCAAATCATGCAGTAGTGATAAAAATATAATTACTCGCCGGGCGTTGGTGGCGCACGCCTTTAATCCCAGCACTCGGGAGGCAGAGCCAGGCGGATCTCTGTGAGTTCGAGGCCAGCCTGGGCTACCAAGTGAGCTCCAGGAAAGGTGCAAAGCTACACAGAGAAACCCTGTCTCGAAAAACCAAAAATATATATATATATATATAATTACTCATGACATCGCAATTTCTTCCCTGCATTTCTTCTGTTACATTTTCAGTCCCAACATTCATAGACTCACTTCCATCATTCAGAAAGTTTTCATCTGAATGTTCATCAAATTCTTAAAGTAACAGTTACTGAGGGCTGGCTTGGCTTAGGTGTTCTCAGGGTGTCTCTTCAACTAAAGTCAAATTGTTGCAGCAAGGCACACTGTCTAAATTAAATCACATTCCTCATTTGATATTTTTATTTTGCCAGCATCTTTGTTTCCTGCATTCCAATATAAGCTCCACACTGGCCTCTGTTGTTTGTCCATTCATCAAATATGGTGCACCTGGCCCAATGCCTGCATCCCAGTGAACATCTACAAACAAAACAAATGGAGGCTTAATTCAGAAGATACACAATAGTTGATGCTTTTACTATGTTCTTTTCTGAAGAGAAGTTTAAGTAGCTGTTTCTAAATTATAAAACATTGCCTTTCAGATATTTTGTGATAAGTAAAGGACTATGTCAATAAGAACAGGCTGGTTAACATTTAGTTGTTCTACTGATCACATGACTAATCGAGACAAGGAAATCCTTGAGATTGTTTACATTCAGAGGAACTGGTCTTGCTGAATGCTCTTCACAAACAGCATAAACCTTTACAGATTTATTCAATGATTCTTGTTTCATAAGGTGGCAGCCTCTCTTTTAATCTGGTAGTAACTGAGGATCAAAACTTTCTTTTCAAGAATCTGTAGTCATAGACCATCCAAATATTCAAGAAAATTGTCTTATGTCAAAGAAAGTGATGAATCAAAATGAAACAAAACAAAACCCTCTCATTTCTTTCTGTGGAAATATCAAGGCATTATAAAGGGAATACATGATTCCAATAGTTATACACAAATGAAGAAAAGCTGTGGAGCTTCCATTACTTTGGAAAAGGCAGAATGATATGGTGACCTGGGTAGAATGACATTATTGTCCACCATGTCCTGCGTATGGTTGATCTTATATCTCTACCAAGATTTCAGGGTTCCCTTCCTGAGAGCAGTCTTGAACACACTTGCTTGTGTTTAACATCTGCTTTTACCTTCCCAGGGAAGACCAGCGCTTCCATCTCCATCATGTGGGCAAGGCTCTCACTCAGCTCTTTTCTTACTCAGAATCCTAACTCCTATGTTTCTTAGCCTTAGCAAGACTTCTATTTCTCACTCCTACTTCACTGAAAGTGATATAAATCACTAACTTGTTTGAATAATAAACAAATAAAATGGTATATAATTTTTCATTCCCGTCCAAGAAACTGGAATCTTATTACTCTGAATGCAGAGCTATAATCTAATATTATCAATATATACTGAACAACCTCAGCTTTCTCAATCTGTTTGCATTTGTAATGTAATATTTCTTTGGAATTATTCTTTTTAACAGTCAAACTTGTCTGTATCACCATGTGGTGATGTGTGGCTCTATTTTTTAAAGATAATGAAATGTTGGATGGGTCTCTGCGAACATCCCTGGGCTCAGTAATGTATTTATTGCCTCTCCCTCTGTAAGAGACTATGGCATGTAACAAACTAGCTTTTCTATTATTGTATTTCTATGAGTGATAGAAAGTAAAGGTTAATATTTGAAAAGTATCAGATGGTCACCAATGATAAGCATTTTAAAACATTCCTTTCCTAGGAAACAAGAACAAAAGGAAAAAAAAAAGGAATTAACTGTGTGGGATCCCTGCAGGTATCACCACCAGCAGGAAAAAGAACCCCAAGGGAAAGAGAATGACAACTCAGTCAATCAGACTTGGTCAGTCAGACTGGATCAAAACTCTTAAAGCATCTGACCCGGTGCTTTAATTTTCTTATACATTTAAACACAGTCAAACTTTGAGGGAAAGTCTCCACATGACCATTCTCATAACAAAGTTCCAGGGACTGCGACATTGAAATTCCCTTGCAAAGTAGCAAAGCACCTGTGACCTTTAGAGAAAGAATGGGTAATATTGACTGACAAACTGCTCAGGGGTGAGGCCTAGAGGAAGGATCTGTGATAAGCATTAGCATGGATTCTATTGATGGAAGATGCAATGTAGACAGAGCCTCTTTCATAAGGATGAGTTCTATTTACTAAGAGACAAAGCCCAGGATTAGGGCCTAAACAATGCTCTGCATTGGGGGAAGTTCAGGTGGAGGCTGACTCCTAACAGAATAGCAGAGGATCACCTGGTTGTTTGACCACTTTCACTCCAACATTCCAGGTGACCAGGCGTCATTCTTCCTTCCATTGAAGAAAGCAGTCCTGTCTGCTTAGGAAGCCTGGTTTCTCCAGTGTTTATCTAAGCTGTGCTTCCTACAATTAACAATTAACATAAATATGATAACACATTTCTGGAATAAGTGCTGGATAAAAGAATTCGAGCCTTTCATTTCTACACTTCAGAGTGTGTGACTGACATGCACATTTGCATAAGACCTAGCTGCCTTGTGGGCTTCTATTCTGATTTACTTGTGGGAAAACGTTGAGGCGGGGCCAGCAGATGGTGGGAGGGGCATGTGGAGCTGCCCAAAGATTCTCAATGGAAAAACCTACAGATGAAAGCTTGGCAGGATTCAGCAGCCCATGTGGACTGCTGGTTTTAAATACCCTGAAAGATTCACAAGGATTTCCTTCAAATAATAAACCCTTGTCTCTGAGGCATCTGACAAAATGACCCCTAGTCCCAAGTATACAGGCAACCTACCAACCCCTACCTCTGTGTGTGTGAGTGTGTGTGTGTGTGTATCTGTATATTGTGTATATGTGTGTGTTTGTATATGTATGTGTATGTGTGTTTGTATATGTGTATGAGTGTGTATGTGTATATTTGTATATTGTGTATATGTGTGTGTTTGTATATGTATGTGTGTATGTATGTGTGTGTGAATTTGTGTGTGTGTGTTGCATAGATACCTGACTTTTTATGTGAGTAATAAGATTAAACTCAGGATGCCACTAATGTGATAGCTCCCAGCCACTGCCAATTATTTCTATTTAGTTGTTTTTTTTTTACTTTATAGTGTTGAAA
The DNA here is from genome assembly GCA_902168325.1 of Peromyscus nudipes. NCBI lineage: Eukaryota > Metazoa > Chordata > Mammalia > Rodentia > Cricetidae > Peromyscus > Peromyscus nudipes. The sequence continues at coordinate 20,815 of CABHPH010144688.1, forward strand.
AATTTGATTTTTATAAAGGTTATTATTAACTGAGTCTCTAAATGTGTGTTTGTATGCATATGCATAATATTTCACTATTTTAACCATATTTTTGTATGAAATAGCAAAAGGACACCCGTGCTCATTACTCAATATTTTTGCAAGAACTGCTGGAAGGTTTTCATTTCTGCCCATTCAGATGGTCTCTGTCAGCTCTGCTCACATAAATACTTACTAGACTCCTAGTGTTAGAGATGAACAGAAAATCTATTTTTTTAGCCTCTGCTCATCCAGATAACAGCAAGGCTGCCCTACTGTAACAATGTAAATTCTTGTAGTGAGTAGGCATCTTATGTTTCAAAACCTTCGATTTCTTTTTAATGAAATTTATAATAAACAATTACTTGGTCAAGCCAAAAATATGTAGGTTCTGCTGGCAAATGTAGAGAACAGCACAGGGGGATTAGAGGGTGATTTTCATGAAGATCTAGGTTTGGTAAGTAATTTGATATTCACATGTTTTCGAACAAAGTCCAAAGAAAAAAAGCCTCTATAAATTACCTGTAGTAGAAATTTTTGATTATATTATATTAAGACGAAATTTCAAAAGCCTCCCTGGGCTCTGTTTCTAGCTGTAATTCAAATCTGAAATGGAGTGTGATTTGGATTTAGAAAGCTGGAGAGCAGGCCCTGCACCTCATGTGGGCAGCAAATAGAGCCAACCCCATTGGGAGAGGTGTGGGTAAGCTGGCCCCAAAGTTATGAGCATAGGAGAGCTGTCCCTCTTACCCATCTGTCATGTACAGCATGGGTAGTGGGGAGAGATGTCCTCCTCACCTGCACATCAACGCCCGATGCAGGTGAGCGAGGTGACCCTGAGGTCATAAGAGTGGGAAATCCGGCCCTGCCCCTCATCAGCTGCTGCACTCAGGAAAGCGGCCCATATGCCATGCCTGGGCAGTACAATAGAGCTGATCCTGAAGGTGTAGATGTAGAAGATCCAATGCTGAGGATATGAAAGCGGGAGAACTGGTCCTGCCCCCATGCTCATCTCTGCAAGGGGTGAATTCACCAGGACAGTGCAGGAGAGCTCATCCTGGTGGTGAGGACAAAGGATAGAGAGCTGGCAGGCTGACCAACCCTGCAGGTATGCAGGCCCAGAACCAGGGTTACCTGTTGGCCCACCCTGTAGGCAGAAGTTTTCCTGTGTCCCACAGTCTCTTGGTCCCAAGTAAGCACTCAGAGGCTTATAATAATTACAAACTGGCCTGTGGCTCAGGCTTATCATTAGCTAGCTCTTACAGCTTAATTCAACACATTTCTATCAATCTATGTTTTGCCACAAGGCTTTGTGGCATTACCTGTGTCTTGCTCCCCCAGCAGCACTTATCCTCTCCTCTGACTCTGCCTTCCTTCTGCCTGTCTCTGCTTGGATTTCCCACCTGGCTCTGTTCTGCCTTGCCATAGACCATAGCAGCTTCTTTATTAACCAATGGTAGCAACACATATTCATAGCTACAGAAAGACATCCCACAGCACCACCCCAGCATCCACCCCATCTGTGATCTGCTGGAGCACATGAAGGGATCAGTCCTGTAGACCCAAAGCTGCAGGATTTCCACAACACAGGGCAACAACAGCATAATCAAGAGGAGCTCCAATGAGGGCCCAGCGCTGATAGCATAGCAGAAACCAGAGACCTAAAAACAGACCAATGACTCTTTGCAATGAACACTTGCAAGTAAAGATATATGGATAAAAGGGTTTACTGTGTGACCTACCGTGCCACACTACAGCTTCCATAACGAGACTGATATTTTCTTTCTCTCTCTCATTTTTTTCTTTTTTCTCTTAAGTTTTATTTTATTTTATTTTGTGGGGGAAGTTCCAAGGGCAGAGGTTGGATATGAAGGGTCAGGGAAATGAATCGGATGGAGATACATGATATGAAAGACACAGAGAATCAATACAAAAGAAAAATTAATTAATTAACTAATTAAAATTAATTTGTTTATTTTTTAAAAAAGAAAGAAAGATACAAATGTTCCTTCCAAAGGGAAGGAGCAAGGGCAAAGATGTACAGCCTGTGAATGGGGTTGTGAGCACTTTACATCAGATCTAGGACACAGGAACTTACTCTTAATTACAAATAGAAACCCTACTTTGCAAGGACTTAACACAGAAGAAGCGGGGACTATTCTTTAACTAGGACTTAACACAGGGAAAACAGGAAAGTCTAAATTACAAATAGAAATCTTAACTTGCAAGGACTTAACATAGAACAAACAGGAACTTATTCTTTTTTTTTTGTTTTGTTTTGTTTTGTTTTGTTTTGTTTTGTGTTTCGAGACAGGGTTTCTCTGTGTATCTTTGCTGCCTGTCCTGGATCTCGCTCTGTAGACCAGGCTGGCCTTGAACTCACAGAAATCTGCCTGCCTCTGCCTCCCAAGTGCTGGGATTAAAGGTGTATGCCACCACTGCCTGGCCAGGAACTTACTCTTAACCATCAGAGCTGCAAACATGCAAGGTATATTGTTCCTGTGTTGGTCTCACAGGGACTTTGGAGTTCAGTCTCCTCCTGTTCGTTCTTTGCTTTCTGGCTGCTGTGAAGTGCGTAGCTTTGTTCCGCCGTGTGCTCACACCATGACAGACAAGGTAGATCCACCATGATGGATCACAGGCCCATGTTATGTTCACGCCACTTTCAAAAATTAAAGAAAAATATGGTGGTTTCTGTCATTAGTAAGTAAAATCCAGATGTGCAGAGAAGTGGAATGCATGTTCTCTGTCCCTTTGAGTGAGACTGTGAGACCCACAAAAACAAACAAAGAACAACAACAACAAAACTATAGAACATAAGGTGTACATAAGCAAACACACAGCTACTTTTATTGAGTTAGTTTTTGGTGCTGAGGAGCACATTCGGGCCTCACGTATACTACTCACATGATCTTTCACTTAGCTACATCCCCAGCCAAGTTCTCTCGTTAATAGCAATGTAGGCTTTGTGTACTGGTCAGAAAAGCTCCTGATTTGGTATGTGAACTACACATAATGGATCATTTTGCAGAAGTCACAAAACAACTGTTGGCTAACCCAATGATAGTGGTTACAGAGTGCCTGGCACTTTAAACCTTCATCCTTTCTCCCTTGATGCTTTCTGGAGCTGGAGATGATGGGCTCTCAGGACATGGGTTTGCTGCAAGCACATGGTGCACCAGCCATTTTATGTTCCACCTATTTCCTGATCAAAGGAGAGGTTCCAAACCCATTTGCATCAGCATTTGCAGATGCTCTCCTCCTCCAAATGTCTTTTTAAGTGTTTAGGCACAGCAGTCTGGCTCATCCTCTGGGTAGTGATATCCTCTTCTGGCTCCAGGTATACTTATGGACTCCAAAAGACAGGATCTTCCAAGGATTTGACATTGAAAAAGAAAGCAAAAAATATGATGTCCATGGAGATGCACGTGATCTCCACACAGAGGACTACCAAAGGGAAGGGAGGCAAATCATCCCATCTTGTTCTCAGGGTGGGTATGTGAGGCAGGAACACTTGGATGGGGTTCTTGGGAATGTGTCAGGACAGGAATGCTGTTGACGATTGGAGGAAGTCATCTTTGTCTCAATCATTAGGCCACCAGGAGTGCTTGAACCTCAGCTGCACACAGTGGGAGGCCGGAGCTCTCTGAAGAGGCAGATGGAGCTGTGGAGGAAGCTCAGAGACAGAGGCTTCATGAAGCCCTACTTGGAACTGTCCCCCTTCCTCTTTTGTCAAACAATTCAAGAGGGGCTGAGCTTACCCACCCTCCCCTGCAATTAGAAGCAGACAGGCCATTGCCAAGTCTAGTGCAGGCCTTCCTCTGAATGTCCCTCCGACCCTGCCTCTCAAACCCTGGAAGAGTAGTGTTGGTGTGGACTTTGAAGTCAGTGTCAGAACATTTAGTTGATGAAGATAAAACTTTGTTAAGAGGAAAGAAAAATCTTTTTTTCCTTTTTTCTTTTTCCTGTGTGCTTCCTGCTGGTTAAAAACAATGCAAATGACTGCCAAGGATAAGGTGGGTTGTATTTCTCGCCATTTCCACTCTTCTTGAGTGGAACCAATTTATTTTGTGTTGAATGAGGGTGCTCATAAGCCAAAAGGTAGCCTTGGGACTGGATTGAGATGTGAAGGGAAATTGAAACACAATAAAACCCCACGTCTGATGGTTTGCACCAGATTCATAATCACACGGAGGATGTTCCCAGATAGACAGGTGCAGGTAATTACACAACACATCGCCAATCTTTCAGTCCCTCAGCCATTTCCAAGGGAGCTTGGATGATGCTATGCTCAACAGATAAACCTTTCTAGACAGGATCAGGAATGAAGAGCTTTAGCCCACTGTCCAGCCTTCTTAGACAGTTTAAATAGAACTTTGTGGGTTTTCCTGGGCGTGCATGCGTGTGTGTGTGTGTGTGTGTGTGTGTGTGTAGGCCAAAGGTTCACATTGCGTGCCATCAATCATTCTCTATTTTATGATACAGGACTTCCCACTGAACCTGGATGCCTCAATTCAGTTAGGATGACTGGCCAGTGAGCTTCAAGGATCCACCTGCCCGTGCCTTGACAGCATTGGAATTATTGATGATGTGCTGCAAGTCTAATGTTTTATGTGAGTGCTGGGGATCCAAACTGAGACCCTCATGCTTCAGTGACAAGCACTTTACCAAATACGTCATTTCTCTAGCTACCGAAATCTGTGCTTTTAGCTGAATGTTAAACATCATATGCTTGATCTGGCTAATTATCTTCTGCAATGACATTGGATGAATTAGTACATAGTGGATTAGTTCAACATTAAAACTGGGTCACAAAAATACTCAATTTCAGAATTTCCTGGAATGTAGATTTTTATCAATAAAATATAACATAATATTCTATGCTCCTGGTAAAATTAGTTATGAAATGGGTTATTTAAGCAAGGAAGGCATCCATTTACTATTTGCCTGCTGCTGTGCTCCTGCCCCTTGACTTGATTCTTGAGGTAGGTGTCACCTCTACCTTAAAGAAGTCTGCTTAGAGACTCTAGGAAAGTTTCCTGATACCGCAAAGCTAGAAGAGATGCTATCTGGATGGAGGTACTGCTTAATAAATACTATTGGCTCACGTGGACAGCTGAACTGCACATTCACAGAGCATCAAGTGCCTTTCCAGAGTTAGGGAGCCATGGCAAGTCAAGAGATGGATCCCGGTAAATAGAAGGATTCCTTTCAGTCTTCATTAGCCTGAAATTGGAGTAAGCTTGTCAAAACGTATTAGAAATTTAACTCCTGATAATATCTCATCGGGAAAGAATAAAAATTGGTTTGGGGCATTTTTCTAGCCATTAATAACTGTGTGAAAACACATTCCTTAAAATTTACATCACCTAAATATTTTTCAATTATTGTACTTGTAATTAATCTAGGAATTTAATCCATATTTATGAAACTCAAAACTATAAACTTTTACCGACAAAGGATAATAAAATTTAGAGACGAGGACCAATGAGATGGCTCAGAGGGTAAGGGTGGTCACTGTCAAGTTTAGGGACTGAAGTTTGGTCCCCAACATCTACCTGTTAAAAGGAGAGAACTGCCTGGCGTTGGTGGCGCACGCCTTTAATCCCAGCACTCGGGAGGCAGAGGCAGGCGGATCTCTGTGAGTTCAAGGCCAGCCTGGGCTACCAAGTGAGTTCCAGGAAAGGCGCAAAGCTACACAGAGAAACCCTGTCTCGAAAAAAACAAAAA
>CABHPH010144688.1:36402-71101 GCA_902168325.1 Peromyscus nudipes
TGTGTGTGTGTGTGTGTGTGTGTGTGTGTGTGTGTGTGTGTGTGTGTGTAAACTACCTGTACCTAACAGGAGGCTGTCATGAGCAGCAGAACACAAACACAGCAGATGTCACACGCATGGACAAAAGAGACACTTCTACATTACTGGTATATAGAAACTGTTAAGCTAAATGCTGAGAAAGAATTTGGAAGGGAGGGAATTCAGTGGTTAAAAGTCCTCTAAAAGTGTCAGTAAGTATTTTGAGGCTGGGTTACACCAAAAGCCACCAAGACAATGACAAAATGAAAACTCTGCCCAATCTTGACCACACTGAGCAGAACTCAGTTCCCAGTGCCCAATTAGGGATCTCACAATCATCTGTAATTCCAACTTCAGAAGGATCTGATACTTTCTTCTGGCTTCCCTGGGATCTTGGTGCGTGCGCGCGCGCGCGCGCACACACACACACACACACACACACACACACACACACACACACACAAAAATAAGAATAAAATTAAAAAATTTTAATTGTGTAGTGTAAATCTGAGGGCAATTCTTAAAACTTAAAAAAAAAGATATTTAACCAATTATCCACTGGAGAAATTATGTCATAGGAGGAAGAAACATTTACTAGCTAGGAAAGTTAGATGGGCTGCCTGGGCCGTTGGCTATGACACAGTGGAAAGAGGAAGAGCTGCAGCCATGGTGCACACAAAAGAAGAGCGATGAGAGGAGAATTCTTTTCAGAAAATGTATGAGCCAAAAGGTCAGGACAGTTAAAAATGCTGAAAGAAAATTCCAGTCAATACCATCACTAGAATTTTCTTGTTATTGTTTTTACTAGAATTGATATCTTTGAAAATGTCTTGTGCAATTAGAGGCAAAAAACAAATGATTTTTTACCAAATAAAAGTAAAACTATTTATGATCTATAGACCTTTTAAGGAAAATATTTCTACAGAAAGAAAAAGACAGCACCCATAAAGTTGCACACACACAAAGACACAGGAGTGTCAGATCAGCCAAAATTCCAACATGGTTGGGGGAGGGCCTCATGACTTCCCACTCCTGTCTGAAGAAGCTATTGGTGGTTGAGTATTGCTGGGGGATGGAGGGTCAGTTTTCTTCAGAGATGCAGCCCCTAAGGGACTGCTCTTGCTTTGAGTAGATTGCCCTACACATGCACGCACAGGTAGCTCTAAGTGGATTTAATAGGGGTTTTTTTGGGGGGTATTTTATTTTTTATTAATTTTTCTTTTTTAAAGCACATGAAGTTGGGGGAAAGTGGTTGGGAGATAAGAAGGTAATAGGAATGGATTTGACCAGAATTCATTGCATGCATGTATGAAGTTAACAAACAAGGGAAAAATGGATAAGTTGTGTTTTTAAATAGGATCCATATAAGCACACAAATTTTGTAATCTGAGAAACTGTTATGATTCTCTTAATCTGAAAATAAAAAGAAGAGCAGCCACAGACACCTTGTCTACATGCACACGCGCCGTTCTCCTATCGTCTCTTTCCTTTGAAGGTTGATAGACTGTATTCACATGGCCTGTGGAAGGTGGGTGCGTTCCTAGCAAGAATCATTGGGATGTCTGCATGATCAGCACATTAAGTACTACTGGATGAGAGTTAGAAAACTTCTGTAAAACTGCTAAGAGTGATACACAGATTACAAACCCCAGGCATTACTTATGGTGATTTTTGGTTCTGCATATGATGCCGAAGTTTCAGTGAATAACCAAATTCCATTGGATTGAAATGTTTTTAACTTTCCTGAGTCTATTCTAGGTTTTCAACAACACTCTCTCCTGGAACCCTCAGGAGTCACCCACCATGCCTTCTTTGACTTCACTGGAGCCCTTGAGCTTTACTGTGTTGATGCTGGTCAGGAGCTACTTCTGAGTGTGTGTTCACTGATGGCATGATCCATAAATTATTCTGGGAATGAAAGGAAAACTGAAAATTGAAGGAGATAGTAGCTGATAACTCTGGGACTGCCTTGAAGGCTCCCCCACATTTGGCATGAGGACTACAATCTGTTTTAGCTTCATTAAAAGATGTAAAGTCATCCTCAAGATGATTTTGAGGAACAGTGCAGGTTTTGAAAACACTTTCCTTTAGTTTTGTCCAGTTCAAGTCAGGACAACTGTGTGCAATAGAAATTAGAATGTGTAGAATGTTGCTAGGTGAGTGAGAGATGTCAGATCTAGTGTGAAGTATCCACTAGAAGTTTCCAGAGAGGCAGATGTGTGTGTGTGTGTGTGTGTGTGTGTGTGTGTGTGTGTGTGTGTGTTGTGAAGAAAGACCTGACAGTAAATGACCTTGGACTCTGCATAGGATTTCCTTGGCAAATGTTACTAAGAGCTTTTCTTCACTTAATACAATATATAAAATATATTTTAAAAATTAAATCTACTTCTGAATTTCTTCACTTAGGAATGCAAGTGTTGGAGTCTTTGAGGCTTAACATCTTGGCTACCAAGGTGTGTGAGGCAGATTTGAATGTTGTATTGACCAGCATGCTTTCTGATCCTTTCTCTGCATTCATAAAACAAACAAACAAACACAATCTTTTTTATCTTCCTGTGTTTGTAATGGAGATGCTAAGAAGATTTTTCTATCTCCTTTTTAGGGGTAGACATAATTGCAAAGGATGCTTTAAATTCATATAGGAACAGATTTCTGGGTTTGCTCTACAGATATTGGGAGCAAGACTGCTGCTTCCTGCTAGAGTTTCTACCTTATGGGCTGTGAGTCTTCAGGTGATACTCTGTCTGCCACACACAGAGACTCTATGGAGAACAGTGCCAAACCAAGCCAAAGAGCAGAGATGGCGACTGAAGGCTTATGCTAGACCCCTGGGGTCAGCTCCAATAAGGTATACTATGTGACACATCACAGCTCCCAGTGCCAATTAGATGAATGAAGAGGTGTTGGAGAGATAGGAAAGACAAGGACAGAGTTTGTTTTTTTGTTTGTTTTGGTTTTCATTAGTTTGGGGGAGTTCCTTCTGGGGGAGGATGCTGTAGGGGTGAGGGGTGGATATGGAGTGACTGAGCAGTGAGTGGGATTGGGGTTCGTGATGTAAAATTGCCAAAGAATCAATAAAGAATTATATTATATATATATTTTTAAAAAGCTATTTCTGAGTTTCCCAGGTACTGACCCAACAAAATCCACTCTGCTTTCCTTTTACTGGGTCTAGTTTAAAACACAATCACTTTCAGCTAAAACAACAATCCTTACTTCTGTAAGCGCCTTTTGCAGAATATGAGGCAGAGGTGCGTGCCCACGGGGACACTAACAAGTGGTCCTTTTAGGGCTGAGGTATTTCTTAAAGTGCTGCTGAAGGTGGAGCCCACCATGCTACCACTTGGTTCTTAAAGATAGACCCACATCTAAAGCAGAAAACAACCAAAAGCGGTGTCCACAGTGACAGATACAAGCAGCAGAACTGTGTCTCTAGAGGGCACACTGCCATTCTAGTCCACAACGTGTCCTGCAGCCCAACCCAGCATCTGTCCTGTACTGTCCCATTAACTGCATGCATGAACTACTTTTGAAATAGTGTGATCAAAGACAGTTCAAATAAAGCAAAAGCTGCTATCTGATGGGCAGCATCTCAGGTATGCAGTTTCCTCCACTACTTGGGGGTGACAGGTACAAGTGATTCAGGAGTGGCACTTGTAACAACTGTTTTGTGCCAACTTCTTAAAAGCATGTAATTAACAAAAAAGGGGCAGATATTGACATCCAGCTGTACTGCTTTCTCAATCTAAATCATTTCATGACAAATGTATTTATAGAACAGAGTTATGTCATGGTCCATAAGGATAGCAAACATAATAAAAAGTTACTCATGTCACAAAATATTTGGTCAGGATCATGCATGATATATATTTCATAGATAAGACACGTTTTTAAACATGGCAAAATATTTTAAGAAAATATTTTCTATGCATAGTAATTGAAGAGACAGTGAGAGTTCTGAGGTTCTATGTTGGACTAAAATAATTCTGCAAATCTCAAAGAGGGAATTGGAATAACCATGTCAAAAAGTACTGAGCCCAACAGTGGTTAGAAATTGAAACAGTAGCTCAAACAGTATTTAACTAGATGAAATTACATACAGTATCATTTTAAAATGATACTGGTTTTTGCTTTCATGGAAAATAGATTTTTTTCATACAACATATTCTGATTAAGATTTCCTCTTCCCCTCCCCTTCAAGATTCTCCCTACTTCCCCTCCCATCAGGATCCATTCTGTCTCTCATTAGATAACAGATATCTAAAGAATAATAATAAAATAAAAATAAAGATAAAACAAAAACAAACAAACTGGGACAAGACAAAACAAACAAATAGAAGAAAAAGAGCAAAAGAAAAAGCAGGAGAAACCCATATAGACGGAGAGATATAAACATATCTTTGTATATAACAAAACAAAAGTATTTACCAAAGTTCATTTTAAAGAAAAACAAAGGCCAGTTGTTCCCTGTTTTTCTAATTATAAGTTTTTGGAATATTCCTAAACAAATGTCATGAGGTCTTTTAACCCTATTTGCTTGCCAAATAAATTTCTGTAATTTTTAAAAGTATACTGTGAAACCACTTGCAATTTCCAAATTTACAAAAATAAATGCCTTAAGAAAGGGAGAGACGAAGCATCATTTGTTTGCTTTTTTGTCATGTCGCATCATTCTAAGTGGCTTATGAAGAGAAGGGGTCTACTCTGCCTCACAATTGGGGAGGTTTCTACCCTATGTTTACATGGAGTCATGGTTCTGGGGCCTCTAGTAGAGGGCAGCATATCACAGCCAGAGCTTTTGTCTGTTTATCTCACAGCCAGGATAAGAAAGAGAAGCGAGAGAGAGGCTGGGTCCCACTATCTTCTCCAAGGATACTCTCCCAAGAACTGGAAGACTTTTAAGGGATATAACCTCTTAAATTTCCTACCACTGCCTAACAGAACCAAGCTACAGGGCAATCCTTTTAGCACATGAAGTATGTTCATGGATCACAGTGAAGCTTTACATTTCTATACAAGGATATCACTAGCAAAACCACCCAGTCAAATAGTTAGTTGTGAGCTAAACACAGTCCTCTGTACATGCCAAGCCCTTCTGCATGTGCTCAGAGTTTCTGTCTCATCCAGCAGCCTTATATAAATGAGGAACTGATTCTGTTTTGCAGATGAGAAGCTGCAGGTAAAGGAGTAATTAGCCCATTCTGTTATTCCTTTAACAGGGATTTAATGTATTTTTAAATTGACAAACATCGTTGTTTAAACATAAAACAGTTCACAGTGGGCTAGAGAAGTGGTTCTCAACCTGAAGGTCAAATGACCCTTTCACAGGGGTTGCATACCAGATATCCTGCATATTAGATATTTACATTATGATTCATAACAGTAGCAGATTATGGATTAACTTTATGGTTGGGGATCACCACGAAAGGAGAAATTATATTAAATGGTCTCAGCATTCAGGAGGTTGAGAACCACTTGGCAAGAGTATGGGTCAAAGGTAGAGAGCTTGCCTAGGACACATGAAGCCCTAGAATTGCAAAAATCATAAACTAAACAGCAAACAGTAGTGTGTCTATGAGTCTTTTCTTGTTACTATTGGTACAATGCAGGGTAGGGGTCTTTGATAGGATTAAGCACCAGAACCAATGTTAGGGCATAGTCAGACTTTTTCTGGCCCTCTAGCCAGCTCCCAAATCACAACATGAAGACTTATTATTAATTATGAAAGCTCAGCCTATAGCTTAGGCTTGTTTCTAACCAGCTCTTATAATTTAACCCATTTTTATTAATTAACTTTCTGCCTCATGGTGTTATTACCTCATCTCTGTAGTGTCCATCCTCCTTATTCTGTGTTCCCTGGCATCTCCACCTTCTTCTTCCCAGCATCCTCCATGCCTGAACTTCTGCCTAGCTATTGGTCATTCAGCTTTTTATTAAACCAATCAGAGTGGCACATATTCACAGTGTACAAAAAGATTATTCCATGACATTCTTCCCTTGTTGTCTAAATAAAAAGGAAAGGTTTTGACTCTAACACAGTAAAACTCTGTACAATAAGAACAATTATCAGGTATTGTTTAAATAGAAAGGAAAGGTATTAACTTCAATGAATTAAACTATGTACAGTAAAAACAATTATCAGGTAAGAATTACATTCACAATATCCAGTCCATTTGCATTTGGCAAATTCAGAGAAAATACTCTGTTATCTATCCTCTCTTAATAAGTCCAAAGTTTTATACCCAATTTACTTTCTATCATAAATGAGGAAAACTGTAACTGTAGCTATCTAGTCTTAACTCCATCAAAGATCCCAGAAAGATACAATATTACCTGAATAAACAGGATGTGCAGTACAAGCTAATCCCAAAACTATAAAACTAACAGAGACATCTGGCTTCCTGGACAGTTACCCAAAGTTCCTCTGCAATGTTGGGGCATCCATCCTCTGTCTACAGGCCTAGAGTATCTGGCAGACTTTACTATGAAGCAGGAATTTTGAAGGACTGTCCTACCTTGTTTTGGCAAAGTTTGGCAGTCTTTTTCCTTTGTGTTCTGCTTGTCTTGCTTTGTATAGCATACTCTCAGCAGTCAAGGCAAGAGCAGCCTCTTGCCCAAATGGCTAGCTTTGGCACAGTGACAGCAAACTCCATATGGAGGTTCTTCAATGTCTATCATCCTTTCTGAAGTAAATTGGAGCTGCCAGAAGCAGGCAAGTCTCACTGTCATGAAAAGCCTTAGGTTATTAAACATCTTAAATGCCATATTCTGTGGTCTTTGAAGATGACCTATCTATCTAAAATATATCTCTGTATGACCTTGAAAACATACTTAACATGACTACAAGTTTGATTATTATAGATGACTAACTACTAACTACTGTTATGTTTGTTTCTGGCAAAGTTCTGGGGCAATATTCTGAAATTATTTGGTCATGATTTCTATGACTCAAGGTGTGTGCATATGTACATAGGTGTTACATATGTGTTTGTGTGTGTGTTTGAGAGAGAGAGAGAGAGAGAGAGAGAGAGAGAGAGAGAGAGAGAGAGAATTAAAGACAAGCAGAAACAAACAATCCTAATGAAGGACAATTTGTGAACCTTGAAAACAGGAGCATCTCTCTAGGCAGCTGTGCTACACACACCACTTAAACAACAACATTACACTTCAGTATCAGAGCTGCAGAGGCAGAGGACACCATGGGAGTTCCTTGAGCACCCTAGGGCTATAAAATGGAAGGTTTGAGTCAGACTTAGCTCAGTAGTGGAGATCAAGATACCTTGCCATCTAGGATATGGGTAACAGTCAGAAGCCTTATGCTGATGGTCTGTGCTGTGTAATGGCAATTTGTTACTTCATTTTGATATCTCATTGTCCAACTTTGAGCTACTCTAGAGTGATAAGTTAATGCGGTGTACACATCCTCCTTTGATTGGGGATGTTGAACAACCTTTGTGGTTCTGAGTACCCAAATATTTCTTCCTGGACTCAGGACATGGTCATAAAGCCTTTCCCTTCATGCCTGAGGTCTCTTCCTAGTATAGTCACTGTAACCAATCCAGTAATCACAGCTCTTGTAGAAAATCAATCCCAGTTTACTTAAGAATTTCTGCCTCCAATCCATATATCACAAGTGCATGCCTCCACATCACCTTGGAGTCTGCCTTTGTGAGGGCTTTGTTTGCAAAGCTTCCCAGGTTTTCATTAGCTCACGTGTTGCACTGGCCTTGCATTGAAACTCTTGGGGAGCTTTATCATCCATTATATTACTTTACTGCATGGGCCATGCACCTTCATAATTAGGCTGAAAGAAACCATAAGCCTTGCACTCTTGGGCACAGCTTGGGCAAAATCATGAAATCAGAGGGTGTTGTAAGCTAGGAGATGATAGTTAATGGCCTACAGAACGCCAGATTTGTTCCAATGATAATAGAGTATCAGCATCGTGTTCTCATTTTGGACTGTAGGAGGAAAATGAACCCTCACCCTGCATCATTCAGCTGAACTTTACTGTAATTATTCTCTCCAGACCCTTGCCTTTATTATTCCTCTCCTAAGAAGAGAACATTCTGTTTTCATTGGCCTATTGTTTCCTACACACTGTTGTAACCTTTATTGTAGTCATTTTCATCTATTTCCAAGTTTCAAAACATCCACCAATTCAATTTATTACATTCTATTGACAGCAATCTGATTGCTAGTCAACCTTCCTCCCTCTTCCCCTTCACAAGAAGCAACAGGAGCCAAAGTAAACCATGTTGTAAGCTGATGATCACAAGTATGATTTTTCTTTACCAGTGCACCAACCATTAAGAGAAAAACTTCCTTTAATTTAAGATCTGGAAACTATACATACCATGTTCTTTTGTGTTCCTGACCCCAATATTTTTAGGTGGCCACACACTTTGATATGAGAATTCATGCAACTATTTTTTTCCCTGTTACCCTCAAACATCTCATCAGAAAATAATGCACTTGTACTGACAATAAATCCTTCTAAGATCAGTGACCACTGGGCGGCAGGGCACACATGCCTTTAATCCCAGCACTTGGGAGGCAGAGCCAGGCGGATCTCTGTGAGTTCAAGGCCAGCCTGGTCTACAGGGAAAAAAAAAAAAAAGATCAGTGACCATGAGTCCAGTGAGGACCAGGCATCTTTTAAAAATAGTTAGCCTTCAGTATCTGTGTGTTGTACCACCACAGAACCAACTAAGCATGGATCAAAATATTTAGAGAAAATAATTTGTCCTAAAGATGAGAAGTTCTTTCTTTGCATGTAACAGGTATTGTAAGTGGCCTAGCAATGACTGTAGTGTGCAGGAGGATGTGCGCATACTGTATGCAATGCCAGTCCATTTTATAGGAGGAACTTAGGATTTGAGTACCTACACTGAGTCCTGAAAATAGGATACTGGGCTCTCTTGGTTACAGGGTGAGGAACAGGTAGCAAAGGAGAAAGTCCCTGAGAGAGTAACTGTGATATGTTGAAGCTTCAAAATGGAAAGGTGCAAACATCTTCCACAAAGCACACACAGGCATACATTTAATTGGAGTTTTTCATTATTTTTGAGAATTTGCCAAACTTATACAATGAAATATGAACATCTAGCCCCACTTTCCCGCCTCCATCTCCCCTATATCTACTTCAACATATTCAGTAAGTCACCCTCTCAACTCCCCCTCTCTCCCTTCGCTCCCTCTTTCTTTTACCAGAACATAAGAAACATTTTCTAGAAGACCTGGCACTTGTCCTGTTTCCAAAGAGTGAGTAAGGTCTTGACAGAGTAGAGGCATTTCTCAAGAGTATAAACAAAAAAGTGAAAAAATAGAAAAGTTTAGAAAGACATGTCCATTTTGACAAAGCATACAATGAGTGGGAAGGCTTTGTAGAAGTTTATGGTTGAAGAGTAGATGGGGAACTGGTTCTGTTGAAGAATCACTTTCTCATTCTCAATTTAATCAATAGTCCAGAGAAGGAGAAGTTCTGAGATGACAGCAGCAGTCCCTGTTGTCTGAACAGTGCACTAAGATTTGTGCTTCATATTTTGAGTTTATTTTCGGGGTTCTGGGAGTCAAACATATGCTAGACAAGTGACCCGCCTCATAGCTAAACTGCCGAGCTATACCCCCAGCCTGTGTGTTTACCTTTTACTGCTCACAGAATTATAAACATTAAAATGACTTATTAATCTTTATGACATATGAGACATCAAAAGATGAAAGTGAAGTGTGGGCATGTTAGATAAGCTGATGTTGCAAAGGAGGGTAAAGGACAGGTGGATGACATCTCCAAGACAGGTGAAATAGTCACAAATCCTCTTACATTTTATCTGTCTACTTAGTCTCTCTCTCTCTCTCTCTCTCTCTCTCTCTCTCTCTCTCTCTCTCTCTGTGTGTGTGTGTGTGTGTGTGTGTGTGTGTGTGTGACTATGTGTCTGTGTGTGTCTGTGTGCATGCATGTGTTGTGCACATCTGTGGAACCTGAATGGCAACTAGGGAGACTTAGTTCTCTAACTTACCTATGGGTCTCAGCATTGAACTCAGGTTGGCAGACTTGGTGGTAGACACTTTTACCCAGTGAGCCGTCTCGCTAGTCCTGATGAAATATTTTTGATGACTTTAATCCTGATACAGAAGATAGGAGAAGGGCAATAGCAGTTATTGAGAAATTGCTTAATTTGAAGAACCAGGACGAAGGCCACAGGTAGCTGGAGTCTTTACCAGAAAGCAAATCGTTCTACTCATAAAATGATTGCAGTATAATTGGGAGAGAGAAAGAGTGGATTTGAAAGAGCAGAAGCCAGAAAGTTGTAAAGCCAGTCATGGAGGTGGATAACTATAATACTGTCAAGAGTCTGAGGCAGGAGGATTGTGGATTACAGAACAGCTACCCAGGAGACCCTGCATCAGCAACAACAGCAGGAAAAGAGGGAGTGAAGGAATGGTGGGCAGCCAAGAAGGAAAACAGCCCTGGTGAGACATCCACTGTGTAATGGGCAATGGTAGGATCTGCCAAACGAGCAGACTTTTCAAATAGCATTCCGACCTACAAAACCGTCACTTCATTACAAGAATTTTGAGACAGTTTCACTATGCAGCTTAGCCAGGCTTGAACTCACAACCCTCTTCCTCATCCTTTTATGGGCCTGGGATTCCCAGTATGCACCAACACTTCAGGGAGGCAGTAGCATTTGGTATCCAGTTTGAGACAAAAACACACCCATTGTTTCACTCCATAAAATACCATACAGATATATGGTAACAATTCAAATTTGTCCTGATATTTATAAAAAAAGAGAAAGTTTTGCCTTGCAAATCCTGGGAAGTAGAGCTCACATGTTCAGCTACACTGCAGTGTTTTGTGTCTGACCTGCTCCACTTAGTTCAAAGTGCTTTATTTCGCCCTTGGATGTTGTGTTTTTTAAATTATCTTTCCTTTTAAGTGCAGACTCAGTGCAAAACAACCGGGGGCTTCTAAAAGATTGATAATTTGATAATGAATGTTGGGAGAAGAAAATCCAGGAATTTTTCACCTTTACTACATTGTTTTATACAAATACTGTATTCACTTTCAAATAGTTTCCATACCTAATGTGATGTCTAGTTCATACATTTTTCATTATTTAGGGTCCAAGGTTAGGATGGATTGTATCGTAATTTATTTTTTTAATGTATTGAACTAAGGAAGACCATATTTTTTGTTGTTGTTTACCATTTTGAACTCATTAGGGGTGTTTCCAGCTTTCCAGTACAAATTAAAGCCACTAGATGAAGTATGGGAATGCATTATATTCATATAGCTTTGGTTTATTTTTAATTATGTGTCTTGTGGTATGTGCTTACAAATGCAGGTGCCGAAGTAGGCTATGAGCCTCAGACACCATGGAACTTTAGTTACAGGTACTGTGAACCACCTAATGTGGAAGACTGTGAACTCTGGCCCTCCATGAGAGCAGTGTGCATCACTCTTCCTTGATGAGGCATTCTCTAGCTCCTTACCATCATTTCTTATAACATCTCCCACAGCAGATTACAGGGTATCAAACTTTAAGGTCTAAGCCAAGAGCTAGTTCTTGACTTTCTCAGAGTATGTGAATTCAAATGGAAAAGCAGTCGGGGTGGATGAGGAAAGAGAGAAAAGGTTTACTGAACTGCAATACCAAGTCACATACTAATCAAGATCCATCTCCTTACCATGTAGACCTTTCACTGTGCTACCTAGGGTCTCTGACAAGCAGGGGCAGGTTGAGAGCAAATGCAGAGAAACCCACTTATTGTTGTGGGTGAGAAGAAACAAAGGAGGTAGGTGATAGTCATCCTTCCTGCTTTTTGTCTCACTGTTCCTTTTCAGAACACTGCCTCCTTTTGCTAAACTTCTCTCCTGTAAAACTGGATTCTGGTGTCAAAGCCCACATTACATGGGGATATTACATGGGTTGTCCACTTGCTATTTTATTTTATTTTTACTGATTTTCTGTCTCTGTGGCTGGAAGAAGCACCCCAGAAAGGCTTGTGGGTGTGCACAGAAACACAGGTTGTTCTTTGATCTGTGAATGTCTCAAACATGCCCTAACGGGCTGTGGTGTGGCACCCAATCTTGAGAGGCCGTCCCTGGAGCCGTGACAACATGGCACAGTAAGTGCTGCGTGGTTTATCATGTGTATGAGGACAGAACTGAGAGATTCCTTAATGGGTGGATGGCTGATAAGATCAATTCTAGCTTCCCTCTTCATGATGGTGTCACGGAATCTTACACCTACAAAGGTGCCTTATCAATTTAAAGATCTTTATGATCCTTTTTGGAGTAAATATGCAAATACTCTGAGAGTACCAATTTACAGATGCTGAAAATATGAAATCAATTAAGTCTGAAATCAGACCCCAATTGTCTGCTGTTTAAACACTGGAATCTTACAGCCAGTGGCCTCTTCCCTCATCTCTCTCTTGAAATTACACTAGTTATTAGTAGTTAACTACTACAGACTTTAATTTAGAGAAATGGAAAATGATAAAACTGTGTAAAATGGTAATACAATTTGTACTATGAAAAGACACTAAAAGTATTACAAAATGTGGACCTAAAGAGATGGTTCAAGGGTTAAGAACACTAACTTCCCTGACAAAGGACTTGAGTTCAGTTCTCAGAACTCATATGGTGGCTCAAAACTGTCCATAACTCTAGTTCCAGGGGATCTGGTACCCATTTCTGAACTCCACAGGCATCAGGCACATATGTGGTACATAAATATCTATACAGGCAACACACATACATAAACATAAAATAAACAAATCTTTAAAAGTTCATTTTAAACTATCACAAAATGAGAAAAAGTGATAGTTGTGTATCTTTAATATTTTTCCATGAACACTTTCATAATATCTACTATGTAAATGACCCTTCACTTAATTGGGATCTGTGATTGAATATTTAGGCCATTTCTAATTTCTCTGTTTTATAAGCAACATCTTACTGGAATGTCTGCCTAGTCTTTAACATATTTGACTAATAACCTAGAACTGTAACTGCTAGACCAAATGATACAAAAAATTTACACTTTCACTATTAATTCCTTCCAGAAAGTTCAGTGTGTGTGCTCTTATACTATAATATGGAGTCTACAATAGTGTAAAAGCTGCCTTAATTTTTTAAGTGGAAAAATAAGTCTCAATGACATGGACTTGGACACATTCTATCACTAGAGCTGAATTTTCCACATTGTTGCTTGCTCCATTTCATGAAGTGTGTGTGTGTGTATGTGTGTGTGTGTGCATACACACACATGCACACATGCTCACATGTGTGCAAATGAGTGTTCTTTGCCAACTGTGATAAGATTAAGACACAAGTATCATACATGCATCTATACTACTATTCCTATTGTGACTAATTTAGTCTACCCTCTATTATTTTGTGAAAAAAAAAACAATGACAAAACAAAAAAGCCCCAAACCCCAAACCATAGTTTTAAGACTTGTAACTATTTCACCTTTTGGTTTTCATGACATTTTAATTTCTGCCTTCCTATTTGGAACATGCAACAAAACACTGAAAACTTGTGTCTGTTTCTTCAATGTACACATCCTGCCCATACATATGCGTGTGTGTGTGTGTGTGTGTGTGTGTGAGAGAGAGAGAGAGAGAGAGAGAGAGAGACAGAGACAGAGAGAGACAGAGACAGAGAGAGACAGAAGAAGAAGCAGAGTTTGCTTTTCACCTACTGGCTAGTTCCTTTGAAATAGAGCTTTTCCAGGGCATTGGCCCTCATCCTGGAACCTGAGTATTTAAAACCTTAGTCATAACAAAGTGTGTTAATAATATCAATTTAGGGCAATTTAAGTTGCTTAAATGAAATATGCAACAATTTTGGGTCCTATCCAGATCATACAGGGTAATGGGATAATGTCATTCAGTAAAGGGAAACTTTACATTTCCTTTACTGATTCAGTTCCACCTAATGTGCTCCTGTAAATAACAAGTTTTCTTCATTTTATCTACCTTGTTAACTATGTCACTGAAAACTCAACTGATACACCATTACAATGTTTTTGAAAAGAAATACCTGGATTTCTTCTATGCCGTGTCTTCTGACATTGTTTCTACATGTTCCAAGTACTTTCAAGGCTACCCGCTAATGTCAATATTTTGTTTTTGTCTAGTTTGAAATTCTCAAGTGTATTTTACCCAAGGTCAAGGATCACCAAGGCAAATATAGAGAGTAGTCATTATAGTCCCTAGTAGAAAGTCTATGCAACACAACACACTTGTTTTTGCTGATAATTGTGTCCAATTATTATCAAGCTAAGGGCTTCACATTAACCAGCATTAATTTTTCTGCAAGAGAGGACGAAAGGCAGTATTAAGAATTTTCAGGATATTTCTCACATCTCATCAAGGATGTCTGCATTTTTGTGCACACTAGGAAGAAATTCCATGTTACAGTAGAAAAAAATTACAAAATTTGCTTAGGAAAGTGAGCCATCACCATGGTGTTTTTGCTTTGCTGTATCTACACTAAATAAGTAAACTGTTTTGGCTGGGCATGCTGCCTCAGGTCTGTATTTCTAACTATTGGGAAGTTGAGACCATGGGATTGCTATAAAGTTGAGGCTAGACCTGGCTACAGAGTAAATTCTAAACCAGTCTGGGCTGTAGAGCAAGATATTGTCTCAATAATAAACAAAAGAAAGCAAGAAGTAAATGTCTAAGAAGTTATTTTCAAAGTCTTAGAAAACACTAATGAAAGCATGAACCAACTTTCCAGGGAGAAATAAGATTATCAAATCTATTGAGTAATCTAGAAAAAAATTATAATTCCTGTCAAGCATTTTTCTATATTTGAATCTGGCAACAAAGAAAATTGTAACTATAATTGTCTCATCTTCAACTCCATCAGAGACCCAGGAAGAATATAATATTACCTGAGTAAACAGGTAGTGCAGAGCAAGCAACTTCCAAAATTATAGAAATGACAGAAACAGCAAGGTGTCTGGACAGTCACCCAAGGTTACTCTGAAATGTTGGGGCATCCAACTTCAGCCTATGGGCCTAGAATACCTGACCGACATTTTTGTGAGTCAGGAAGGACTGTCCTACCTTGTCTTGGCAAAGTTCAACAGTCACCTTCTTTTGTGTCCTGCTCATCTAATTTGAATAGCATACTGCCAGCAGTCAAGGTAAGGGCAGTTTCTTGTCAAATGGCTGGTTTTGTTACCATAAGCAAACTCCATATAGAGGTTCTTTGATACCCATCATCCTTTTTTGAAGTAAATTGGTGGTGCCAGGGGCAAATATATCTTACTGTCATGAAAAGTCTTAGGTTATTAAAACATCTTAAATGCCATATTATATAGGTCTCTGAAGTATTTGAAGACTACCTATTTATCTACAATACATCTCTGTTTAACCTTGAAAACATACCTAACGTCACTACAAATGTGATTATTATAGAAGATTAACTACTAACCTGTATTTTTTAATTATCCTAAATAGTCTTCAAGGACTAAAACTTTACATTACAATTTTAAATGAGCTGCATAGTTATAATACTTTAAAAAAGAGTGCAAACATTATATACAGTATAACAAAAACAGGTTTAAATTTATATCACTGTACCAAAATCCATACCAATGTAAAATATTTGAGACTAGTGGTTGTTCAAAAGTAGACTCAACAATCCACCCTTTAATCCCATCATTTCTAAACTACTTTTTCCTTTCAGAAAGAGAACCCTGGATTTAATCTCCTTTGTTCAGCTTTTTTCCTAACCATAACAAATAACAACTTGTAACCAACCCTCCTAAATGATGATAAACTGTGGGGGTATTGTGTTCCCCAAAATATTGTGTATGCTAATAAACTTATCGGGGGTCAGAGAACAGGACAGCCACAATATTAAACATAGAGGTTAGGCAGTGGTAGCATACACCTTTAATCCTAGCATTCCAGAGACAGAAATCCCTCTGGATCTCTGTGAGTTCAAGGCCACATTGGAAACGGCCAGGCACGGTGATACACACCTTTAATTTCAGAAAGCCACACCTTTAATCCCAGGGAGTGGTGGTAGAAAGCAGAAAGGTATATAAAGCGTGAGGACCAGAAACTAGAGGCATTTGCCCTGGAGAGGCGTTTGGCCTGGTTAAGCATTCAGGCTTTTGAGCAGCAGTTCAGCTGAGACCCATTCTGGATGAGGGCTTGGGCATCCAGTCTGAGGAAACAAGATCAGCTGAGAAGTTGGCCAGGTGAGGTTAGTTGTGGCTTGTTCTGTCTCTCTCACCTTCCAATGTTCACCCCAATACCTGGCTCAGGTTTGATTTTATTAATAAGAACTTTTAAGAGTCATGCTACAATAAACGTCTATAATCCACCAAATGACCAAAACCACCCATCTCACCTCTTGGGAATGTGGGTATTATGTTCTCTAGACTGCTTCCTGTTGTCTGGGGTAACTGGCATCTTTAGGGGACCTTGAGAAAACTGGGATAATGGTCAAGTCATAGCTGTATCATTTGTTGTTCAGCTCTGTGTAATGGGAAAGTGCAGGGCTCATCTGAAATCCTAGCTGAAGTAGTCTGTGAGGTTAGACCATCTCAGCTAGCAGCTTTGAAGATGTTTTAGATGCAAAATTTTGAATAAACTGCAACAGAGGCACTCTGAGAGGCTGGATCACCTGGGCTACTTGTTTTCATTGGTGTTTGGTCTTTTTTTAATTTTCTGAAAACATGCAAAAATTTAAAAGTTTTATATATATATAATTAAGCATATATATCTGCATTAACACAAATATGGAATATGCAATGTGCACAAGTCAGTTAAAGATGATTTTTTGTTCTATGTTTGAGCAGGTAAATGGTATCTGTCAACTTTAGAAGTCTGTTTGGACTGTATAACCAAACCTCCATCTATGTCATATAAAAGGATGGCAAGTAATAATAAGTCATGAGGACTCTGTAGCCAACAAGATTTATCATGTCTCATCCCATCTCAGAGCTGTTCCCATGTAGAGGAATCAGCATGTATATTACCTGTCCTGTATTCTTTCTTGGTGTTTTTCTTCATGTCTGTAGCCAAGATCCTCAGGAGGTTTCCCCCAAGTCAAACCTGATCTTTATTAATTTTGAAAAGAACCATAACTTGTTTCCTATGGAAACAAAGGCATAACATCTCTTCCAATACAACATATTTTGTGACTTTCTTTTTGAAGTTAAGGCATTTTTAAAATATGTAGATTGGCTTAATGTAGCAATTTCCATAATCCAATGTCTCTCAGCAGCTATTTTTTTGTACATTAGCATTTAAAAAAATTAAAGTCAACAAAGCACCATGCAGGATCCAGACACCCTGTGTATTTCTCATCTTTATGTGGCTTGTTCTTTTTATATTATTTTATTTTTCTTTAAAGTCTTTATTTTATTATTTATAAACTATTTATTTTTTCTGTGACTGTCTGTCTGTGCCTGTTTTCTTTTTTAAGCCTATGTGCACTTTTTTAAACACACTGTAACCTGTTGAGAGGTTTTTTTTCTGTCCAGATTTGTCTTTACTGACCACCTGCAGTGTTCTCTGACCGTGAGAGACAAATCTTAAACTTCCATGTCAGCTGCCACATAACTCAGCTTAGCGCATGGCATTGGTAGCTGGCTCCAGCCTGTAGGCAGCAGCCAGTAACCACACCTCTGTATGCTGAGCACGGGCCTCCTGAGAGACTTCAGGGCTATAAAAGTTCTGACTCCTTGTCCAGAACTTTTCTTAGCTTTCTTTGGCCCTGTGTTTAGATATTCGAGCCCCCACGTTGGATGCCATATGTAACAAGTCTTTCTCTGTACTGTCAGCTCCCAAATAATGACATGGAGACTTCTTATTAATTATGAAAGCTTAGCCTTAGCTTGGGCTTGTTTTTAACTAAGTCTTATAATTTAAATTAACCCATTTCTATTCATCTATGTGCTGCCATGTGGCTTGTGGCTTTTGACTTTCCTCCTATATATTCTGCTTCCTCTGCATCTGGCTCATGACCCCCCTTTCTTCTTCCCATAGCTCTATCTGTCCAGAATTCCTGCCTATACCTCCCGCCTAGCTATTGGCCACTTAGCTTTTTATTAAACCAATCACAGTGACATATCTTTACACAGTGTAAAATATCTCAATACAGGATATGGCAATGCTACTCATGCTCTTGGAACCTGGTTGACCAGGTAGCGCATGTCATGAAGGTTTGTTTAACTGGATGTGATCACCAAAATGTTTGGCCTGCCTCTTTTTATTCAGCTCAGTCTTCTCAGTCAGAAACTAATGGAGGCACAGCACATACCCAGGCCATATGATCCCAGGCATAGAAATCTTAGATGTTAACATTCCACACTCTATGCCTAAAGAATCAGGGCTGTCAAACACATGCCATAGAAATCTTTGACATTGGAATGTTCTTCCACACTCCCTGCCCAAAGAATCAAAGATGCCCAATGCATGCCCTATAGCTTGTAAGAGCATATTTATGTTTCTTTTGCATGACGTTGCAAGAGGCTTCCTTTTCTAACCCATTGCAACCATTCTGTGTTTTCTGTCACTCACAGATGGCTACCTTACCATCCCCCTTCATATTGTTTCCTACTGTTTTTGAAGCAAGCCAGTGTGCTTCTGACTTTTCAAATTTTCTGCCTTAGCCCAATAAATCCTCAATGGCTGTTTGACCACTATTTGTTGAACATCTAGAGGTCACCTAGAAGAGCTCAGTTTTGTTTTCCACGAAGTACAATCTCTTCCAGAACACAGCTACTTGCCATATTTCATATTTGTAACTCAAGAGGCCAAACTTCTGTGGTTTTGAGGCAACAAAGTAGCAGGTCACTTACTTCTGCAGGGTTCTCTTCTCAGATGAATCTCTCTTTCCACAGTCAGATCTGTGCTCAGTATCCATGGAGATTCTTTGCTCATCAGCGTTTTCCCTTCAAAAGCATCCTGGGGAAGGGAAGAGCCACAGTTTGACAATTGTGTCACAAAAGAAGAAAGTGAACAGGAAGGGTGGCACTCTGGGCAGGTGGTAGGCTTTCAGGAGGTGAAGCCTGGTGGGGGGTCTTCTGCTTATTGGGGTCTGTCCTTCAAGGGAATTGTGGGATACCAGTCTCTTTCTCTCCTTTGTTTCCTAGCTGCTGTGAGGTAAGCAACTTTCTTTCACTGTGAACTCCCACCATGATGGGCTAGGCTGCCTTGTAAGAGAACTAGAAAATTCAGGGCCAATGGATCATGGACTCAAATCTCATAAGCCAAAATCCTCTTTCCCACAAAAAAAAAAAAACAAAACAAAACAAAAAAAGACCCCCTACACTTTCGTTTTAACTTGATTCTCTAATGCATTTTATACAGCAACCAAATGCTTCCTAGTGAAGATACCATGCAACAAGTCTTCGCTGAATGTCTTCTGGATCCCCTGACTATACCTAACTCTAAGCCTATCTCATGGCAAAGACAGAAGAGAGTTTATTACTCCAAATCACAGAAGAGGGAACTGAACCAAATCACAGTCAACTCACCCCTAGACTGACGACAATTTGGGCTCAAGTACAAGCAAGCAAGCTTCCAGAGTGCATACGGCCTCAGTAAGGAACCCATGAGCTTCAGGAGTTTTGTTTATTTTTAGGCAGGGTCTTGCCATAGAATCCAGAATAGCATTGAAATCATGACATTCCTCTTTTGTCTTAGCTTCCTAGGATTTCAGACATGTACCACAACACCTAGGTCTCTCTAGAGTGAAATAATTCTAGGTCAGTTATTTCTCCTTTGTGAGCCCTTTACCAAAACATTCCTTGTTCTATTATATTACTTCTCACTCTCAAAACATTTTAGAAATTCTCAGACCTGATAGCTTATATCTGTAATCCTAGCACCTGAGAAACTAAGACAAATGATTGGTGTAAGTTCAAGGCCAGTCTGGGCTATGTAATCAGGATCTGCCTCAAATAGGTTTTATTTTTCAATGAACTATTCCTTTGACATAACTACCATGATTTCCACTTAACGGGTAATGGAATTCGCTATCACCAAATCCTGTTCTCTCACCCTCCTAAGTCGTGCCTCAGGGAATATAGGGATGTTTAAAACTCGCGTTGTCACCAGTGGGAAGTCAAGACCATGATCTCAAGCTAGTCTTGCACAAAACGACAAGAGAATATTGGTGACTGCATGTTCTATTGCTAGCAAAACAGCCGGGGTGACAGTCCATGGCCTGGTCCACAGAAAAGGTGCATAGTCCTCATGGCATCCATTTATCGGCAGCTTTTCACTGTGGCCTGGTCCACAGAAAAGGTGCGTAGTCCTTATGGTATCCATTTATTGGCAGCTTTCCACCGTGTTGCAACTGAAGATTTGACTTGGAAAAATTAGGATAATAGAACTGGGGTATTTGTTTGTAGAGACAGAACACAAACTCTGGAGCAATAGAATAAACATTGTAAGCATCAGCCTAAGGTCTGAGAATCTGAGGTGCTTACATCTAAGAGATAAGTGGCCTAGCTTAAATAAACTCACAAAGTCCACCTTTACTCTGCATTCTTATTCTGTTAGGGCTCTCAGCAGACTGGATGAATCCCACCCTTGTGAGACGGCATGGTCTTTTTACCCAGGCAACAATCTCAAATGCTAGTCTTTTCCAAAGATAACATCACAGACACACCTTGAAATAATATTTCTCTAGACAAGTGGGCTTCCTTCAGCTCAGATAAGTGCACATATAAAACTGTTCATCTATGCACTTACATCATTGGCCTGAATTAGCACAGGGTGCTTAGCCAGCATGCTGTGGGGGGACTCCCTTTGCTGTGTACAACAGGACTATGAGATGTTGCTTTCATGCAGAGGGATGTAAGTATGAAGCTGAGAGTTACCTAATCACAGTACTTACTGTGCAGTACACAGTGTAAAATCCTACAAAAACAGTAGCACTTATTCAGTCTAGGTGTGGATATAAAAAGATAAACAGAAGGGGGGTTTAGGACATACACAAGGAAAGATCTGAGGAAACAAGGGGAGCCACTGTCACCTGAATAATAAAGACACATTACAGATGCTGTGTGGCCTCTGGGTCCACTTTGCCTCCTAGGGACTGGTTGCTGATTCTTGGTAGTGTTCTGGGCCAAGTTCTAAACAGGGACAAATTTGTGACTATATCAGAGTTGTCACTTTAAGGAGGAGGAGGATTTAGACACAGGCAATGCAGAGCGGAGACTGGGCTTGATGTGGGGAAAGAGAAGGAAGTCATTGACTCAATGATCACATGCCATGTTCAGAGCCAGGAAGAACTGAGCTGACCTAATTAGTGCTCCTTGGGAAGGCAGGGCTGGAGAATCACCTTGAATATCAGGCCGAGGGCTGAGATGGGGTTAGAGACTGAAGGCTCTGACAGTGAGCTTTGTGGAAGTTTTCTGGATACACTGAAAGGCAGTGACATCAGGAGCAGAGTCCTTCAGTCATGAGGGACACTCTAATGTGGAGTGATGACGATGGGGAGGGAGCCGACACTGCAAGGGACTGAGTGATGCCCAACTCCTTAAACAGGAAGAAATAAGGTGTCAGATGGTATTTGCAACCAAGGAGGAAGTCTACCTAGGTACCTGAAATAATAAGTGCCCAATTTATTACAGAAATGCAGACAGGACCAGAACTGTTTCCCAGATCACAGTCATATCTGAAAACAGTATAGACAGCACAGCAAGAAGCCCACATCAGGTGTGGACACTGGGCTTGACCGAACTCTGGAAAAGTCTAATGAACTAAGACAAGAGCACAGGAACACAGACAAACAGCTCTGGTGACCTCATTCCTAGCCCTCAAAAGGACATGACTTCTCTTGTGATTCTCATTATCTTTACATGAACACTCACGCAAAGGTGAAAGCAAACTGTAGTTAGGATTTTTGTGTGTGTGTGTGTGTGTGTGTGTGTGTGTGTGTGTGTGTGTGTGGTTAATGGCTTATATAGTTATTACGATTGTTTCATTATAATCATTCTATTTATTTGTTTGTTTATTTGTTTAGAGATTGCATAATACATTGAGACTGCAGCCTTGGAACTTATACTAAACTTCAAACAAATCTCTTATTTTTCTTCAGGCTTTCTGAAAATATGCTAGTCATATTAGCACATTAGCCTGCATCACATACTTACTTGTAATTGTATGACTTCAAAGAGGCATTTTAAACTATTTATGACTTTACTTTAAAATTTTCTCAAGATTTTAGCCAGGCTTGGAGGTTCACTCCTTTAATCCCAGCACTGGAGAGGCAGAGGCAGATAGATCTCTGTGAGTTTGAGGCCAGCCTGGTCTACACAGTGAGACCCTGTCTCCAACAAAAACAACCCACCTCTGTGTTCCAGGCGTTCTTTAGTATGTCTGTGGGTTTGTATGCTGTGTCGTATGTATGATGCTGTGTATGTGCACTCGGAGGCCTAAGGTCAGTGTCAGATAGCTTTCCTTCATCACTCTTCCCCTTTGTAGTTTGACCAGGGTCTCTCACTGAACCTGAAGTTCACGGATTTGGTGTGGCAGTCTGGTAAATGAGCATCAGGGGTCTGTTTGCTTCTGCCCCTCTCCCAAGGCTAGGTTTTTTTTTATGTGGGTTCTGGCAATCCAAAGTCAGATTCTTGTACATGTACATGTACGACAGGCACTCTATTGCCTGAACCATCTCCCTAGCCTCTCTAATTGTTCTGAAACCACCCTTCAATTATGTTTTGAATCAAGAGAGATGATTTACAAGGATTCATACAGATTTGTTGGACATATAAGACTGATGACAGAGTCAAAAAGAAAATGGTAACTTTTAAAACTGTAGTACAGACCTGAAAAATTAACTAGGAAGGCATTGAAGACCTAAATGTAACCTCTTGAAATCATGAAGCCTCTAGAATGAAATACAAGAGAGGAATTGTGTGGCGTAGGCTTCCATGAGTTCTCTGCTCAGAGAACAGCCAAGAGAATGAAAAGCAACCTGAAGATATCCTCAGGCCATGCTCAAGACAGTTAATGTATGAAAGACTCAGGGAACTCCTACAACTTAACAAAACAAAAAATAAACCTAAAGGGTGATGATAACAATTCACTAAACATGAGCAAAACTTTTAATAGATATTCCTCCAAAGAAGACACAGAAATAGCTACTAGAAGTATGAAAGATGTCCACCATCAGCAGTGACCAGCAGAAAACAAACAAACAACCACAGTTAGATGTCATTTCATCTCAGCTGTATGGCTATCATTGAAAACTTAAAAATGTATTGGCAATATCATGGAGGGACTGGACACTCGTGCACTATTGATAGGAAGGTAAAACACAGCAACCCCATGGAAAATGGAAATTCATCAAAGGGTTAGAATAGAACTACTGTGCATCCAGCAATACCACTGCTAGGCATTTGCTCAAAGCAATTGCAATGTGAATCTCAGAGAGACCTCTGCATGCTAGCTTCACTATTCATGTGCACTGATGGATGGATGCTAAAGAAGCATGATAGGCCTGTATGGTTCCACATGTATGATATGATATGTACATAACGTAGATTACGATGTTGTATATAATATGGTCAGATCCCCCAAATCATAAAGTAGAATGAGAGCTTGCCAGAGGCTGATGGGGAAGGGAAGTGAGGATTTGTTGTTGTGGTGGAATGCTCTCCATATGAGCATATGTTTGAATGCTTGGTCTAAAGTTGGTGGAACTGTTGGAGAAAAATTAGGAGGTGTGGTCTTGTTGCAGGTGATGTTTCAAAAGCTCATCCCAGTTTCTCTTTCTCTGCCTGCTGCCTGTAAGTAAGATGTAAACTTTGACCTACTACTCCACCCTCATGCCTTCTTGCCTGCTATCATGCTTCTCACCATGATGATCACTGACTACTTCTCTGGAACTGTAAGCAAGCTCCTAATTAAATGCTTGCTTTTTTTATGAGTTCTCTTGGTCATGATGGCTCTACACAGCAATACAACAGTAAGACTGAGTATGTCAGTGATCTTTCTATCACTATGACAAAGTGCCCGAGGAATACAATACATAAAGAAGTAAGGTTTATTTGCTGTAAGAGCTTTGGAAGTTTTAGTCATGAACCATTGTTTATCCCATTGGTTTGGGGCCTCTACACAGGCAGCACATTACAGTGGGAGCACATATTGGGGGAGTGGGGAGCCCTTACCAAGTGGCAGGAAACAACAGTGATAGAGGAGAAGACCTGCCTCCCACAGTCCTTCAAGAGCATACCCCCAGTGACCTCATGCCTTCCTTTAGACCTGCAAAGTTGAGCCTTTAGCCCCTAGGCCTTTCAGGGGCATTCCACCCAAACTGTAGCAATAGATGTAAAGTCTCAGTTAAAGAAAATGTCAAGTTTTAGACATTTAGGGTATAACACTGTGCATCCATCGAACAAGGTTGTTTATTTAAAGACCACTTTAAGGGGTAGATCTTAGCTAATATCTTCTTACTATAGTTTAAAGAATTGCACTGCAGAGTGTTATACTTTAGACTGACATCTGATTCTTTTCCTTGAGCAGTACTTAGAATGTCGGGGATAATCATCATCCACTGAAAATACCAATAACATAACTAATAGTTTGAATTTTATCATCTTTATGCTCATGTCATCACATATTATCGAATTATATTTGTTGCCAATACTACACAAATATGCAATGCTCTCACTACACCAGACTGAATCCTGTCAAATTAAATACTCTGGAAGGGTCTTGACTCATCCATAAGCATAGGCCATTATCAGCTGCATCCATCACACTGCACACACATGCAATCATGTGACATCACATACTGGGAGGGGTAGTAAGCAAGAGGAAGTCTCTAAATTCTTGCTTGCCTCATGACTCAGGTAAGTGCCCCACATTAAATCTATACTGTGGTGGTTAATAACACTTGATGAGCTAATGTTATTGGCTTTGTAGAGTTAGGATTTATATGTTACCCCTGTGGATACTGAATCTATGGGGGCTGATGAGCACAATGGAGGAAGAGCAAATACTACATTTAATAACTGATATTGGTTTCATTTGTGGTAAGATCAATTTATCCATTTATTCTTCATAAATTTAAGGAAGGATGGTACAGGGTCTTATACTGCAGACCAATATTCAACCGTTCAACTTCATATCAGAATTTAAAGAAAAGTTGTCTCCATTGTCTGCTCAAGTATTAGACACTATTCCCTAATGAAGGACAAGGCAGTAGATTGTCACCACAACATGGTTTACACTGAAGCCTTAATCGTAAATATATGACAATGCAGTTCAAAAATGATAATCATTCACCTAATTTGATTAATGTTCACACATCAAATGTTGTTTTTAGGGAAAAAAAACATCAATTTGTTAAAAGGTAGAATAAATTGAGTCCTAAAAATAAAATTAGGAAGAAAGAAAAAATGCAAGGTATCTGAGAACATTGGGGAACTTAATGAATACAATCATTTAATTGCCCCACTGGAACTCTTGTTGATAGATAATTATTTGTGTCATTTTTGAAATATGTCTAAAGCACACTTAAGAATACTGATGAGGACTGGGGAAGTGGTTTAGTGGACAAACTGTTTGCACTACAAGCATGACAACCTGAGTCAGATCTTCAGCACCACTTAAATACCTGTTTGGTAACTGCGTCTGTATGCCCAGCACTGGGAGGCTGAGGCAGGAGCATCCTGGGGGAACTGTCAGTGCAGCCTGTCAACTAATGGCATTCCCTGCTGAAAAGCAATAAAGTGAGGAGTTATGGAGGAGGACACACAACGTAGACTGCTGGCCTTCATAGGCATATGTGTCCACCCCTACACACATGTGAGCAACCCCCCATACGATACACACAAAACCCACACGAATATGAATGAAAACTGAACTTTCTGTGGTATTTCAAGTCTGAAATTCCTGTCTTTGGAGGCTGAAGTGTGAGGGGTTGGGGACATTGATTTTTAAAGTCAATCTGGGCTACAGCAAACAAACACCAACAAAATACCTAGCTCAGGAAACACAGACAAGGAAGAAGGAGAGGAGAGGAGGGCGGTGGAGGAGAAAGAAGAGAGAAGAACGGAACTGAGAAAGAGAAAACCAAGCCCCAGCTCATGACCAGCACTTCGACGTCATGTAACACTGAGAATTTCAGTGGACTTTGAAGCTGATGTTAACCCTTTGCTTAAACATACCTACTAAGTTGTTATTTTTTCTTCACATTCATATCCTTTATTCTGTTTATTCCCTGTAGTTACACCACCATGCGGTTTATATTTACACAATGATTCAAGAGTTTTAGTTTCGACACACCTCATCTGGCTAGAAAGTGAAGAGTGTCCCTGTCCCCATTCACTCCCACCTATGCCAGCCAAAATATTTGGTCCCGACAAAGCACACCTCCTGTGTGGGAGTTTGTAGCCAGGCCCTAAAGCAGATAATGCGAGCAAGCAGGGCTTTTAGCAGGGAGTCCGCTTCAGTCTGGGGTAATTGTTTTAAACGCTGTAAATATTCATTTGATACCTTCGCCACGGAATAAAGAATTTCTTACCACTCTCAAACACTTCTGAGGTTTCCAGAAGACCAGAAGGATTCATTTACTTCCTGTAAAATAACAGGGGTCCCTAATCCTGTCAACAGATTAGGAGGCTGCTTTGGGGACGTTGTTTGTGAAATGCCGCCATCTATGGGACAGCAGTTGGTACTGCAGGAAAAACCACAAGGCGCCCCACGGCCTCACGACGTGGTTAGTTCAGCAAATGGAGCAGTTCTTAGTCAATAAACAGGAATAAAAATTATACCCTTGGCCAGAAAATACACACTGGAAACTCCAAGCTGGCACTTAACGCTGCCACAGCTATTTCTTAAGGGAAGAAGTGAGTTCTATGGCCAATATGTCTACAGGAAACTTTGTAGCTTTGATCCACATCATACTGCATCCCCTAAGCTCATCTTCACCCTTATTTTCTTTTTATTGTTTTGTTTGTTTGTTTGTTGTTGTTGTTTTCGAGGCAGAGTTTCTCTGTGTAGCCCTGGCTGTCCGAGAACTCACTTCTGTAAACCAGACTGATCTCAAATTCAGAGATTCACCTGCCTCTGATTCTTGAGTGCTGGGATTAAAGGCATATGCCACCCTCCCTCCCCACAAATTCCCACCCACCCCACCCCCATTTTCATCCAGAATGCTGCCATTCTGGAAGAACGATGTGATGTCATCTTCCACATGCTCACAAGCACACAGGCTTTCTCGGTTAATCAGAGCCGTTCTGCATAACAAGCAGCGGAAAACAAGCCTGCACTCTGGCCTGCCATTTCCCATACTTGACACCTATGAGATGAGGCAATACACTGCCCTTGAAAACATGTCAAAGAATCTCTAGTCTAGCAGTTTTCCCTACTGCTCATGCACTTGAAGTCCTTACAGGGACATCACAAAGGACATTTTACTGTTTCAAAGAACCTCAGAAAACATGGAGCATGTCAACGACAGTTATTTAACAATCATCCCAGCACTTGGAAAAAGGCATTGTCACCATTGGCCCTATTTGAAGAGAAGAGCTAAGTTGAAGGTTAGAGAGATTGAGCCACTGTAGTTTTTTGCTGTGATAAATGCCATGAGCAGAAGCAATGTCAGCAGGGAAGGGGTTATTTCATCTTAAAGGTCACTGTTGGAGGAAGTCAGGGCAAGAACCTGAGGCAAGGACTGAAGCAGAGACCATGGAGCAGCACTGCTGACTGCTTTGGTCTCCAGTGACTCATCAGCTTGTTTGTATAACACAGGACCACCTGCCCAGGTGAGCTGGGCTCTCTCATGTCAGTCATTAATAATGAAAATGCCTCACAGACCTGCCTACAGGCCAATGTCATGAAGGCATTTTCTGAGGTTCCCCCTTTCCAAATGATGCTAGCTAGTGGTGATGTCTAGTGGGCAAAAACTAGCCAGTACAGTCATTTTGTTTACGCTCATGTCAGCTAGCAATAAAGGCAGGATTTGAATACAATCCATCTAAGTCCCTACCCCCACTCTTGGACGCAGCCATCTACAGCTATCTGCTCGATTACCCTTTTATGGCCAAGCAAAGAGAATCTTCAATCATGTTCTCTGGTTTTTATTTTCACCTTACATCTTTGTAGCCATGGGAAAATGAGTTGAATTTCTTTAGTTTCAATTTTCACAATTGAAAAAAAAAAGAAGAAGAAGATTAGAACGTGTATTTTGGTCTTCCTCCAAATTTCAATCATAATTCATCTTTCTTGTTGAAGACAGAATACAAAATAGAAACCCCTAAATTGTCGTTCAGGCAAAATTCTGAAGCTTCTTTAATTCAACATCCTTATTTTAAAACAGGAAGAAACTAAGTTTGTGGTGAGAAAAAAAATGGCTAGTGGATGGATGGCTGCTATCTGTATAATAACCATTGTCTGCCTCTGAAGGGGCCTTCAAGAGACCAAATTGCATTGGGCCAGGCCCTTTATCCCACTGAGTGAGGAAGTAGAGAACAAGCATCATGCCTTGAGTTCCTTCAACCAGCTAAATAGACTAGCGTGGAACTAGGAATCTCTAGACCAGTGGTTCTCAACTTATGGGTGGCAACCCTTTTGGCAAACCTCTATCTCCAAAAATACTACATTATGATTCATAACAGTAGCAAAATTACAGTTATGAAGTAGCAAAGAAAATAATTTTATGGTTGGGGGTCACCACAACATTTAACTGTATTAAAGGGTTGCAGCATAGCCAGGCGTTGGTGGTGCACGCCTTTAATCCCAGCACTCGGGAGGCAGAGGCAGGCAGATCTCTGTGAGTTCGAGGCCAGCCTGGGCTACCAAGTGAGCTCCAGGAAAGGCGCAAAACTACACAGAGAAACCCTGTCTCAAAAAACCAAAAAAAAAAAAAAAAAAGGGTTGCAGCGTTAGAAAGATTGAGAACCACTACTCTAGACTGACAGAGAGTTCAGAGTTCTTATGGAGAAAGATTGATGCTAAGGATGCTGGTCTTCAGATGGGATTACAAGTTTACTAAGGAGATTAGCAACCACTCATTTTCCTTCCTGGTGCCTTGGTAGTAAATCTTGAACATTACTTTTTCACCGTGGTGTTCACATCTTTGGAAGTTGATAATGTGTGAA
This sequence comes from Peromyscus nudipes, assembly GCA_902168325.1. Lineage (NCBI taxonomy): Eukaryota > Metazoa > Chordata > Mammalia > Rodentia > Cricetidae > Peromyscus > Peromyscus nudipes. Next base: position 65,533 of record CABHPH010144688.1, read on the forward strand.
TCTTATTCAGTTGTGCTTGGGAAGTCTTTATAGAGTGAACAGATTGAATAATAGTCTTTTTTGTTAGACAATATTCTATGTGAAGATTGAGTTACACAATATCCTCTTTCCTGGGTTTATCTCCTAGATGAGTGAGAAGCTGCAGAGAGAATTGCTACAAACCTAATGAGAAGAAAAGGCCAGATCATTGTCTTGTTCTGTTTGGACTGCTGTCATAACTTATACAAAACCAGATAGCTTCTCAAAAACAAAGCCAACAGAAATTGACTTGCCACTGTCATGGTAATGGAATCTAGAAGACCAGAATCAGCATGGTCAGGTTCTGTCCAGGACCCTCCTCCAAATGGAAGATTGTTCAGTTCTCCTGTGTTCGTTCTCACATTGTGGAGAAGATATAGGAGAAGGGGAGAGCTGGCCATTTGTGGTTTATAAACATGTTGCTCTCATTGAGGGTAGAGATCTCCTAACCTAGTCACCTCCTAAAGACAACACCTTCTACTGATATTCTATTGGTGATGAGCCTTCAGTATATGAGTTTGGCTGGTAGAGGAAGGCATAAAGATGCAGGTCACTTTCTGCAAGATTGTCTTTTCGTGAACTTGGTGGAGAGTTAATTCCTCATGACAACCAAGATGAATAAACATTGGAGAAACAGATTGGACCAACTGCCAGCATGTAGCTGGCATGTACAAGAGACATGAGTACAAAGGAAAAGGGTGGGAGTGGTAAGGAATTCTGTAAGAACATCTTACAGGTGAGGGCTCAGAGCACAAGAAAAGTTTATGCTTAAGCTATTTTATCCACTAGTCTACCAGGTGCTCAAGTGGTCAGGGGGCCAGAGACATGCCGTTTCAGGACCACAGTGAAACAGGGGTTAGCATTTATGGGGGAAAAAAAGCCTGATTCCTCCTCTTCCTCTTTTTTTTTCCTCCTCCTCCTTCTCTCCCCCCACCCCATGAACCAAGTACCTAAAGCCCTTGAGAGAAGAGTAGAAAAGACAACAGTTAGAATGTAGAGAACAGAAGATAACTACTAGGGCACAGGAGCAAAGGAGGAGACACAAAACTATCTTAGACTTGGGGTCCCATGCAGATTCCAGTGGAGTTCTAACCTCTAGATAGCATTCACTGAAGTTCACCCCTGAAGGGCCTAAGAATTGACCTGACTCAAGCCAACCAGTGTGCTTCACACTGTGTCTTAAATGCTGGGACAACTCAGAGAGGTCCTAGGCCATGGATCAAAAGCACCTGAGTACCAGCACCGGTAGTAGTCACAGCAGATTTATTTCGTCCCACAATTCCTTGAGCCCTGAAGCCCACTTGTGACAGAAGCATTGGGTATAGTGGGTTGATTTTAGAAGAATAACCCTAATTTAGACTACTTGAATATTTTCTGATGGGATTTAAGAAAGCCTACCTTCATAAGGAAAATGCACCTTTATTGTGTTGGACAGCAAGCAAGTCTGCCTAATGGAGCATCTTAGCTTTCTAATCCCTCTTCTTGGGGCAGCTAAATATTGTCTTGTACCTGGGATGTGAGCTTTTGGGCACACAGTTTCCTAGAGGTTTATTTTGCTTCTTTATACCTTAATAGCAGAGACACCAACAGCATCCCTCCCGGAATATATTTTCCATAATATTTATATAGCTGACACCCTTGTAAGATAAAGATAGTCCTTCTTCTACAGCCTCTATTCTATGTCTAATAATCAAAAAAATGGGAGATACTAATACATCTAGCAAATCAAACCATTATAAAAAGAAGTTAAGGCAGGTACTAAAGAAGAAAAAGATCTTGAGATATCAATTCTCCCCAACAGAAGCTTTAAGGCAATTTGAATAACCAAATATTAAAGAAGGAAGTGATTGGAAACTGAGCAAGGTGTCTCACAGCTGGAATGCCAACACTTGGAAGGCTGCTCAGGGGAACTCACATGTGTTTGGAGGCAACATGGGCTACATGGTGAATGTGAGGCCAGCCTGTACTATATAGTAAGGCTCAAAAAAAAAATCAACAACAGTTAACTAGTGGAAAAGTCAGACATGAATGGGGCAACAACATCTTGGATGTCCCAGTTCAACATCCAGGATGAGTTAAGCGGAAATGTTATAAATTAAAAGACAAAACCAGAAGGCTTAGCTCATTTGCAGTGTGTTCAATAGAAATGATTCAAAGTGAAGTAGAAAGAGTTAAAGAAGTAGGAAACAAATGGCTTGTTCAAGGGCTGCAGCACAGTACCCAAGGGTGTGGCATAAATAAGAGTTGGCACCACTAGGGAAAGAGGACAGAAAACATTTCCAAATAGATATTGTCTGCGGAACAATTAAAAAATCTAATTTTATATCCATGGAAAGATATAAAACTCCAAAAGGCCTTAAGGAGAATAAAAACAGAACAGAGCAAGGTCACTGCTAAGCACATGTGCCTAGATGCACAAACGATGAAAATCAAAGAAGAGAAGCCTTCTCAGGCAGCCAGAGAAGAAGAAATAGTACCTACAGGATGACCATGAAGAACATTAAAATAGAGAGTTCCTCAGAAGCAATGTAAACCAAGACATTAATAGACTGAGAATCTTAAAACAAAGAATAAGGAGAGAATAATCTATCAAGGAAATTCCATATGCAGTGAAAATATCTTCAAAAATGTGAATGGGTAAAGGAAATGTGGTATATATACACAATGTTGTTTAGTCAGCCATTAACAAAAAAGAACAGCATTGTCATTAGCAGAAGGTGAATGGAGCTAGGGATCAATTTGTTAAGTGAAAGATAATTATCTTTTTTTAAAATAACTAGAACCTAGACTTTACTTATATAGACAGGAAGACAGAAAGGAGACTGTATGAAAAGTGTACTAGTCAGGGAGGGTGTGTTGATATATTTATTTTTTTTTTGCTAACTTAAAAAAAAACCAGCAACAACAACCTAGAAATAGCTGGGAAGAGAGAATCTTAATTGAGAAATGCATCCACAATATTGGTCGGTAGGCAAGCCTATGAGGTACTATCTTGACTAATGATGGGAGGTCATTGTATTTCACCGTAGGCGATGACACCCCTGGGCAGATGGTCCTAAGTTATACAAGAAAATAGCCTGAGCAAGCCTTGTGGACCAAGCCAGTAAGCAGCATTCCTCCGTGGTCTCTGATCGGTTCCTGCCCTGAGTACCTGTCTTGGCTTCCCTCAATGGACTGTGACTTGCAATATGTCAACGGAAATAACCCTTTCTTTCCTAACTTGCTTTTGGTAATGATATTTCATCACAGCAGTAGGAACTTAGCTAAATTAATAAAGGGGAAGAATGTAGCATGGTCAAAATACACAGTACCGTTTGAACTACCACTTGTGTAAATAATATCTACTAATCAACGTTTAATTAAAAACAGAGCTAAGCAGAGAACATTTTCTAGTGAAATGTGAAATGGAAGTTGAGATAATTCAGTTTAGCAGACCAGAATATCAAAAAAATATCAAAAGTGAGTTTTTTGGGAATAAAGAGGAGCATAACTGTTAGGAATCAGAACTTCACAAAAAAAAAAAAAGATGAACTTTTTTTTAAATTTTATTTTATTTTACAATACCATTCAGTTCTACGTATCAGCCACGGATTCCCTTGTTCTCCCCCCTCCTGCCCCCCTCCCTTTCCCTCCAGCCCACCCCCCATTCCCACCTCCTCCAGGGCAAAGCCTCCCCCGAGGACTGAGATCAACCTGGTAGACTCAGTCCAGGCAGGGCCATTCCCCTCCTCCCAGGCCGAGCCAAGCGACCCTGCACAAGCCCTAGGTTTCAAACAGTCAGCTCATGCAATGAGCACAGGACCCAGTCCCACTGCCTGGATGCCTCCCAAACAGATCAAGCCAATCAACTGTCTCACCCATTCAGAGGGCCTGATCCAGTTGGGGGTCCCTCAGCCATTGGTTCATAGTTCATGGTTTCCATTCATTTGGCTATTTGTCCCTGTGCTTTATCCAACCTTGGTCTCAACAATTCTTGCTCATATAGACCCTCCTCTTTCTCGATATTGGACTCCCGGTGCTCCACCCGGGGCCTAGCCGTGGATCTCTGCTTCCAGATCCCTCAGTCATTGGTTGGGTTTCTAGCACGACAATTAGGGTGTTTGGCCATCCCATCAGCAGAGTGGGTCAATTTGGGCTGTCTCTCAACCATTGCCAGCAGTCTATTGTGGGGGTATCTTTGTGGATTTCTGTGGGCCTCTCTAGCACTTTGCTTCTTCCTATTCTCATGTGGTCTTCATTTATCATGGTCTCCTATTCCTTGTTCTCCCTCTCTGTTCTTGATCCAGCTGGGGTCTCCCGCTCCCCCAAGCTCTCTTTCCCTTGACCCTCTCCCTTCATTTCCCCGACTTATGTCCAGGCTGTTCATGAAGATCTCATCCATTTCTCCATCATTGGGAGATCCCCGTGTCTTTCTTGGGGTCCTGTTTTCCAGGTAGCCTCCCTGGTGATGTGAGTAGCAGTCCAGTCATCCTTGCTCCATATCTAGTATCCTCCTATGAGTGAGTACATACCATGTTTGTCTTTCTGAGTCTGGGTTACCTCACTCAGGTTGATTTTTTCTAGATCCATCCATTTGCGTGCAAACCTCATGATGTCATTGTTTTTCTCTGCTGAGTACTACTCCATTGTATATATGTAGCACATTTTATTCATCCATTCTTCAGTTGAAGGGCATCTAGGTTGTTTCCAGGTTCTGGCTATTACAAACAATGCTGATATGAACATAACTGAGCAAGTGCTCTTGTGGTATGATTGAGCATTCCCTGGTTTTATGCCCAAGAGTGGTATAGCTGGATCTTGGGGGAGATTGATTCCCAATTTTCTAAAAAAGCACCATATTGATTTCCAAAGTGGCTGTACAAGCTTGCATTCCCAAAAGTGTACAATGGAAAAAAGAAAGCATCTTCAACAAATGGTGCTGGTATAACTGGATATCAACATGTAGAAGGCGGCAAATAGACCCATATCTATCACCGTGCACAAAATTTAAGTCCAAGTGGATCAAGGACCTCAACATAAATCCAACTACTCTGAACCTGCTAGAAGAGAAAGTAGGAAGTAGTCTTGAATGCATTGGCATAGGAGATCACTTCCTAAATATAACACCAGTAGCACAGACACTGAGAGAAACAATCAATCAATGGGACCTCTTGAAACTGATAAGCTTTTGTAGAGCAAAGGATATGGTCAACAAGGCAAAGCGCCAGCCTACAGAATGGGAAAAGGTCTTCACCAACCCCACATCTGACAGAGGACTGATATCCAGAATATATAAGGAACTCAAGAAATTAGACATCAAAATGCCCAACAGTCCAATTAAGAAATGGGCGATAGAACTAAACAGAGAATTCTCAACAGAGGAAATTCAAATGGCTGAAAGACATTTAAGGAATTGCTCAACATCCCTAATTATCAGGGAAATGCAAGTCAAAAAAATGATGAACTTTCAAAGTATATAAAAATATTAAAAATTCAGCATGTTCAACACACTTTCTAAAATAAAATTCACACTTTTAATACACATAAACAAACAGCCCATGTGTGCCATGAC
>CABHPH010144689.1:0-61996 GCA_902168325.1 Peromyscus nudipes
CTGTTTGAAGGTTTCTTGAGTTTTCCTGTTAAAACCTTTGTGCCTGGTTCCCAGTAAAGGGTTTAATTTTTAATTATAATTTCAAGTTAACATTTAAGATTGGTCTAACTTGTTTTTGTCTTTTTAAAAGATTACTTTTTATGTTTTATATTAAGAAAAGTATCTTTTGCCTTTCAGATTTGTAGGCTATAAACTGTGTAAAATATTCTAAAAATTAAGTCTGACCGGAAAGCCAGGTTTTAGTTTTCTTGATCAAACTGTCTTATGTCATTTTTCAAATTATTGGTTTTTAATTATTTTTTTCTATTTAATTTTTTTCTTTTTGATTAGAAAGTTTATTTTTTGTTTTTCTGCACAAGGGTTGAGGGAAACATACTTACTAGTACTTATCTATCAAAAACTGTCTTAAACCACTCTTTCCTCTATATTTTCCATTAATATTATCAACTGATGTCCTATTTCTTTTCTTGAGAGAGAACATTGCTATAGGAATTGTTAATAGTTGATTTTACATCCAACTAGCCATTGCTTGGATGCATTGTTGGGTATTTAACCCAGGGTTTTACTTAGGCTCAACTTGTGTTCCACCTGGGAGGCAATGTTTCTATACACTGATTTTCAGTAAGTACATGAAATTTTTTTTGTATTTTCCCTTGAATAGTACTTTGGTGGCCACAAACTGTGGTTGTTGATGCACCAATGTATTATATTTTAAGGATATGAAAACAAAAGGTAATTGCTGTTTTTGTTAGACAACCTGGTGGTCTGCCACTCCTGAGAGGTCACCATACTGGTGCTGAAATTTGTGCTTAGCATAGTATATACAGCCCAGAACTCCTGGGCTACAGGTGTGTACCATGCTGCTCCCAGCAACTGTTATTTTTCCAAATTGTAGTGTCTCAGGAACAAAAATAATGATTTATCCAGATTTCACAAGTTTTTTTTTTTTTTTTTTTTAAGTGAGGGAAAAAGTCTCCTGCAACTTTCCTAGAAACAGGGAACTGTACTTTTATCAGTCTGAAGCCCTGCTCTCTTCCTCTGTGTTATACCGCCATCTAGTGTTAGGATGGCAGGTGGACACACTGATTAGAGGAGTCTGTTGCTTAGTCTTTTAGCCAACATTTATATACACTGTTCAGTAATCTCAGTGCAAGGTGGCAGGTCAGGCTTAGTCAGAAATAAGGCACAGGAAAAGTGCAAGTCTAACCCCTGAGTTCTTTAAGGAGGAGCGCTGTGCAGGTAGCTTGGGAGTGCAGTCATGCTCTCCTCCCTTACAGTCTTGCTTGCATACAGGAAATGGAGGAGAGGCAGCCAGGTGGGACATGAAAACAGTGAGGAGTAGTACAACACAGTTTTGAAGCCTGGACTTTATTTCATTATTTTGAAACGAGGTCTTACTCTGGAGTCCAGGCTGGTGTAGAACTTAACCATGTAGCTTACACTGGCCTTTTCTTTTGACTCTGCCTCTAAAATGCTTAGATTTTAGACTAACACACGTGGTTCTGGAATTCCCTTCATTTCAAGTGCAGGGGCTTGAGTGCAGGGGGACTCCCTAACACTGAGCTAACACCAGCCTTGCACTTTCATTTTAAATAAGGTAATTTGAGTTATTTTCAACTGTTTGCACATGGTCTCGTTAATTCTTCACAACAGTTTCAGTAAAGGAATTTAGATAAGCATTGCTTAAGAACTTACTGTGTGGTATAGCCATTCTGAATGTTTCTTTACAACTAGAAAAGAGTAAGCAGGCAGAACTAATACTTTAATTAAAAAAAGAACGAACCATAGTTTTAAAATGCCCTAATTGAAAGTTAAAAAGTACATGAACTGTGTTGTTATCTCCATTATCTGAAGTAAGTTCATTAACATCTCTGGCCCTCAGCTTTCTAATTTGTTAAAGAAAAATAAAAAATATCTATCCCATTTATGTCACAGAATACTACAAGAATTAAGTAAGATGAGAGTTAAATAATAAACTAGATTACCTAGTAGTCTTTGAAGTATTTTAGACAGAAATTCCTCATTTTATTTATTCTGTGTGTGCATGTTTGTGTGTTCCCATGCATATGCCTTGGCACATGTGGGGCAGCCTGTGGGAGTTGGTTCCTCTCTTGACCACGTGGGTCCCGGAGATTGAATCCAGGTCATCAGAGGTGGTAGTGAGTGCCTTGACCTGCTAAGCCGTCTCCATGGCCAGTAATTCTGTTTTGTAATGTGTTTTCTGAGAGAGTCTTACTGTGGAGTCCAGGCTGGCCTAGATCTGTGGAGTCCTGGCTGGTCTTCACATGATTTTCCACTAGAGGCACGTGTCACCATACCTGTCTAGAAAGGCAGAAGTGCGGTGCAGTCAAATAGTCATCTGAACCCTGAGGAATGTCACACTTGCTTTGATGACGAGGATGACGATGTCAGTCAGGACTGAGGTAGTAGGAGTGACTTTCCAATATGCTTTCTCTAGAGAGGCTTCCCACCCTTAATTTAGTTTTCCTCAAATCGAAGAAGTGGAAAATGCAGCTCCAGTCTTAGGCATATTCTGTAGCAATATTCCATCTGAGAGAAAGTCATTGTTATTTGAGGGGATAATTGAAATGAAAATTCAGACTGAGTTATCAGTGCTGCTGTTATCCAAGACCTGGATTTTTAACTGTATGTGAGTTTATCCTATTGGTGTAAGTCCTTGGCTTATGGAAAATATATATTTTAGAGTCATAATTGTGCATGAAGCTTGCTTGTTAAATTAAATATGTTTGAAAACTGGTATGTTGATTCTGAAACGGAAAGGTACAAGACAAGTCTGTACCAGTGTCTCTCAACCTGTGGGTCTCAACCCAGCCCTTTCACAGGGGTAATCTGAGACCATCAGGAAACCCAGATATTTACATTATGATTCATAACAGTAGCAAAAATTGCAGCTATGAAGTAGCAACAAAAGCAGTTTTATGGTTGGGGGTCACCACAACATGAGGAACTGTATTACAGGGACTCAGCATTAGGAAGGCTGAGAACCAGCACTCTATGATGTTTATGTGTGTAAGTGGCGGCACAGGTGAGGTTAGAGGACAACTTCTAGAAGTCAGTTCTGTGCATCACAGTGATCGAACTCATGTCCTCAGGCTTGGCAGCAGGTGTCTTTACCCATTGAACCATCCTGCCGGCCCAAGAACCACCACTCTATAAGCTACCATGTTGACTTGCCACAGTTCCACACCCAAGCCTTGTCCCTATGCACAACAGTAGCACAGAGACAGGCTGTTTCTGATCATAACATGACTCATGTTGCTGTGATGGGTGCAGTGATATGATGGGAAACAAACCCTTGTGTTTGGGGTTTTGTAGACCAAAAGAGATACTCACAGTTATGAAACTTGGAGTTTAGTTTACGATACTTATGCTTCTACCCAGCACTCCCCTTTGCCATAGAGAGAAGAAGACCTTGCCCTGGAATTTGTGCACCTTCTTTGGGGAAAAGAAACAAAGAGCTCCATTCACAAACATCCTGGAATGTGAACATAGCGCTTAGGGTGAGAGGCAAGGCTCTGTCTCAGGACAGTTTGACTGCTCAGTTTTCCCCTTAACCCAGTGCCAGTGATCTTCACTCAGAAAGCCCCGATGATGCAAAAATGTGCAAGTAGTCATGAAGCATTGCTTCCTAACAAATGTGTGCTCTGATGTGAGTCGCAGTCAGATGGGGCATGATCCTGCTGTGGTCCTTGAGGGGTTTTGTTCATTTTACATCTGTATAATGACCATCATACTGAGCTGAGTGTGATTGTAGTATTTAGATGTGAATAAATCAGTTGCTTCATCCGTACTCATCTGAGGAGACAGCGTTCTGCTGACTCTTACTTAGTAGGTACACTAAAATGCATGTCTATCTCTAGTTTTTCTGTAATAAATTTGAAGGCTATGTTACTGATACTTGACCCATAGACCAAAAGCTTATCTGCTTGTTAATGAAATATGATCCCATAGGTGTTTTTCTACCGGTTCTCTAAAGTAGGTAGTTGAATTAGTATTTTTAGAGTTGGGTATTAGGGGATGAAGTATTATGTGGGTGGATCATTTAATATTTCACAGCAGAACTTGTTCTCACATCTCTATCTCCTGTAGGCTTCTGGCATGAAAGGAAGCCTGTTTACAGTCTATAGATACAGCACAGTGAATTTGCCACCATTATCCAACTGCAAAAGATGAATGAAAGAAGAGCTCTCTGTGCTCTTTGCCATCTGTTGATTAAGCTTTCAAGAATGAATGTGCTGTGGGTGGAGTGTTGTGTTTTACTCAGCTTTCTGCTATTGCCTTTCATGCTCCCTGTGAGAAAGGACTTTTCTGAACACTTGAGGCTTGCTGAGTGGAGTTGTATTTTTAAAAATTCTAACAACACTAATGATGGTTGGTTTCCATGGTGATAAAAAACTAAAGCCAATACAGGAAACATCACTCCAAAGATAGATTTGGAATGAATTTACAAATATGAGCTCTGAAAGTTGTGCTAGCTGTTTCTAATAAAGGACTGATATACTGTTAATTTGAAGGGAATGAAAATTAAATTACTGAGTTTTGTCAAATTTCTGTGGGTAAATTTAGCTTATTGTTTCATAGTTTGGTTTAGGTATTGCATAAAACTCATGCATTGTTCAGACCTGGGTGTAGGATGTCTTAAAACTCATAGTTCATTTCGAGATAGCTTTCTTGGATACCTTGTATCACCACCTAGAGAGTACCTCTGACAAAAAAGTCTTTGGGACAGCAAACAATATTAACAGTAAGCGTTTAAGAAGAAAAAGTATAAATGTGTAGGTATTCAGATGTCTACGAGGTGATTTCCCCAAGTACTCAAAAATGGATAGACTCTACCTTTATTGGAGACTGGAAGGAATTTAGATATTGAAAGACAGAACTAGAGAACATCCAGAGAGGAAATCTGAAAAGATAAAGTACCTGCTAGGGAAGGTGAAACATATATTTAGAAGATACTTTTGCTAAAAACCATTAGCTCCTTACTTGGGCCTACAGAGCTGAAGGGCATAGAGAAAAGTAATTCTCCTAAACCTGCAGTCACTTTGGGTTCCAGTCACTTCTCTGTGGACATAAGGCTGAGTCTTCAGAATGCAGGTAGGAACTGTACTGGTCTAGTAGAGTGTTTGCAGGTCCTCCCCCAGGATCCATGACCTCACTAGTACCTGGAGGTTGGCTTGGTTTCCAGTACCAGGCGTGATTTTCCTCCTGTTGAGTTGGGTTTTAATCCAATTAGAAAACGTGGGTTTCTGTCAGGAAATGAGTGCACTGTTGTAACTCTAGGAGTGTCTTGCCCTGCTGGTCATTTTTGTGACCTAGGCATCACAGCTGGGTAGGGCTGTTCATTGCTTTCTTCCCTCGTACGGACACAGCACCTGTTTGTTAGTTTTCGTTTTTACTGTTTGGTCCTATCTGCAGCTATTTTTCATAAATATAATTTCTGCTCACTCCTTTTCTTCCTAGTTCTTCTTGGGATGGATGATTTTTATTTCTTAGTCTCTTTTTCCTACTTTTTTTTAACTTTAAAAAATTATACTTTTTTTCTGGTTTGGAAAATACCTTTTTAAGAATTTAACTTGAGTACCTTATTTAAAGTAAAAAATGTCCTAGTATCTGGCCTGCTTCTATCGCACAGCCCCACTGTTTAGGGTTTTTAACTGATTACTCCTTCCCATCTTCCATACTCAATGCTGTCCAGGGGAGCCGTTCCATTGTTTTGTCTACCATAGGTAGTCATTATTATTTCTATACAGTTAAAATTGGTTAGCGAGTGCAAACTCTGTGGCTTAATGCCTTCTTCAGTGTTTCTGCTTTCTGACATACTTTATTCTCTCAGCAAGGCTTTATTGATGGAAGTTTTGGTTTTGATCATCAAAAAACAATTCTTTCGACTCATGTTTTTGCGTGGTAGTTGAGGTATGAATAAAATCTTGGTAAATTTATTTTAGAGCTTGAAGATATTCTTAATCTGCTCCATCTGTCACTGTTCAGAAGTTAGATGTTCTGTATTTTCTTAAATGTTTGCTGTTTCTAGTATTCTTATCTCCTTCCTGCAGTTCTAGATTTTTGTATGGAAATTTTTCACTTTAGAACAAAGAATTTATTTTGGCTTTTCTTGTTGAACTGGTCTGTTAGAATCAGATCCCCCAGGTTTTGTAATTTGTGAGTGTATTGATATTACTTACATTTCTGAAGGTTATGTTCGTGGACTATATTAACAGTTTTTCATTCATCACTTTTAAATTTTTTTTTAACTTTTTGGGATTATATGTAATCACATCATTTTCCCTTTCCCTTTCCTCTTTCCAAACCCTCCCATATCACCCTCTACCCTGTACACACCTTCAGATTCATGAATACACATTCTATTCAGCAGAACATGAAGTGCTCTGAAATAGACCACATTCTGGGACATACACAAAAATTTTTTCTTCACTTTTTAAAAGATCCTTTTCTTTAGCTTTTTCCCTCACTTGTTTTGGGTGAAAATTCAGCTGTTATTCTTGTTTATCCATTTAGAATTACATATTTCTTGTTTAAAGATTAAAAGATTCTTTTTCTCTTTATCTTGATAATTATACACTTGCATATGATATGCCTTAAATGGGTTTATTTATCATATTTGGGACTTATTAAGTTCCTTGTATTTGAGATTTATGCCTTTTATGAATTTTGGAAGGTTTTTATCAAACATTTCTGCCCCCTTCTTAGACTCTCTCAGTATCCGCTTTATAGTGATCTCTCTGAAATACACGGAGATCTAAACTGTACTGATCCTTACCTTCATTTTTTTTTCCCTCTTGGGATTTTGTTTATAAACTCCATATTGTCTTGCTTTCAAGTTCACAGTGACTAGTTTGCTATCAATATCTGACAATAATTTTTCATTTCCTTGGAGGTTTTTAAAGTTTCAATCATTTGGAATTCCCATGTGTTCTACTACTGTCTTCAAAAACTTCCTTATTTTAAGATTGTCCTTCAGGTTCACCTTGTACCTGTATATCAGAGATTTCATACTTCTTAAGGCTGGATAATACCTTTGTATAAATATAAACTATGTTCTGCTTATCCATTCACCTGCCGATCTATGTTTATATGGCTTCTGGTTTCTATTTGTTTTGTTGTTGTTTGGCTGTTCTTTGAGAGCTTGCCTTCATTTGGGGAAGTATATACACAGAATGGAGTTGCTGAGTCATGTCCTAATAATTATATTTCATTTGAAGATCACCATACTGCTTTCACAGGGGCCAACCCATTTTATATTCCTACTTTTGCACAAGAGTTCCAATTTTCCTTTGTCTATATTATCATTTGTTTTGTTTTGGGTAATTGTCATCTTAGTAGATGTGAAATGGTATTTCATTTGTAATTTAGATTTTCAGGTGTTATAATTGTAGTTTAGATTTCTCTAATGATTAATAGTGTTGAATATATTTGATGTGCTTATTGACCATTTGTGTATTTTATTTAGGGAACTGTTTCTTTAGATCTTTTTTTGCTCATTGTGAATGAGTTTATTTTTGTTATTGCCAATGATGAGTTATAGAACTTATCTACATACTGTTTATTGATAGATATGATGGATTACATACACGTAGTTTGTATTGTTTTGATCCATTTTTTTAAAAAAAAGATTTAGTGTGTGTGTGTCTTGAGTGTGTGTCTTTTTTTGGGTATGTGCATCTGAGTACAGGTACCTACAGAGGCAAGAGGTTTTGGATCCTCTGGAGCTAGAGTTACAGGAGGTTGTGAGCTGCCTGACATGGGTGCTTGGAACTGAACTCCGGTCCACTAGAAGAGAAGCAAGTGTTCTTAATGACTGAGCCATCTCTCCAGTTCCAAAAGCATATTGTAGGAAAGGAAAAGACAGCCAACATTTTGTTTTGTTTTGAGGCAAGGTCTCATCATATATCCCTAGTTGTTCTGGAACTTTATGTGTTGACCAGTCTGGCCTCAAACTCAGGCTGCTGGGGTTAAAGGCACTACCATGCTTGGCTTGATGAAAATTTTAATAATTCTTGTGACATAAAAATTTGTGTTACATATTTTGTTTCTTATATCATTGTGTATCATTCCCAAGAAATGATTCCCAAATCAAATTTTGTGAAACACTTCTGCTCTACACTTTCTTCAAAAATTTTCATACATTTTAGATTTTATTTCAGACCTTTGATTAATTTGAGTTAACTTTTGTACACAGTAGTTAGGTAATGATCTAGCCTCACTCTTTTGCGTATGGGTATCCTGTTTTCCCAGCACCATTTGTTGAGGACCCTGTCCATCTCTATTGAATGGTCTTGGTGCTCTTGTCAGAATCATTTAATCACATGTATCAGAGGTTGTTTCCGGGCTTACTATCCTAGTTCACTGTTCTGTAATGCTTTCCTGTATGCCAGTAATACACTGCTCTGATTATTGCAGATTTCTAGTAAGTTTTGAACTCATGAATGGTGAGTTGCTCTGATTTTAAAGATTACTTTGGCCAAACACTGTCATTGGAGATTGGTAGGGATTGTGTTGACTCTGTATATTGTTTTGAGGAGGTAGTATTGAGAGAGAGCTTTATAATATTAAATTGTCTAATATATAAACATAAAATATTTCCATATATATCTTTCTTGTTTCATTAGTGTTTTATATTTATATCAGTATCAATAGCGCCAAAATTTCCTATAATAGCTTCATTTTTGTTGTTGATGTCACAAAACTAAAAGTATAATTTTTTGCCACAAATCTTAATAATTCTTTTAAATGCATTAGCCTCTTAAATTATATAGGAAGCAAAATATAGAATTATTAACCAAGGTTAAAAAATCACTAGCTTTCATTATGACATTTTTTGTTACTGCTTTTGTCTTGTTTTGTTAACTTTTCTGGTCCTGGTGTGGAATTTTGAGCTTTGCTTGTGCCCAATGTGCACTTTTTTACTGAGCTGTATTTTCAACCCAGTAATTAGGTTTTTAAAATTTTTGTTTACACTGATTTTCTTTAAAGGATGAATTTCTTAAATATGTACACAAGTGGAACCATAACCAGCTATTACAGTTGTACTGACTTATGTAATTGCGCATGCTTTTACTTTTATTGTTATTCTTGCTCTTCCGTGTTTTTTTGTTAGTGTGTGCTATTCTTTTATTTTACTCTGTATGACAGCCTTGAGCATTCCCTGTAGGACAAATCTAGAAAGAGAATACACCTCAGCTTTTCTGTATCTACAAACAATATAATTGGGGTGTTCTTTTTAAATTACTGGGATCATCATCCATGTGCACCATTATACTTTATTCCCATTTGTTTCCCTCTCCCAGTCTCCTTCCTCATCCCTCTTCTGCTACAGTGGTTCCCTTCTCCCTGCAGTTGTTGTCGTCTATGTTTACTTTACTGTTACTTGTATACCATCACACTTTCTGTTCTCATCTCCATCAGTGCCTCATACTTCCCTCACACAGTCCCTGCTGTCCTGACCAACATACATAGTGTACACACACACAGACACACACACACACACAGTACACACACACACAGACACACACACACACACAGACAGACACACACACACAGACACACACACACACACACATGCGCGCGTGCATGCACGAATAAATTTAAATTAAGTTGTGTGTATGAGCTAAAACAGAATATTTGCTTTTCTGAGATTGGCTTATTTCACTTAACATAATTTCAAGTTTCTATTTTCATGTAAATGTCATGATTTTAGTTTTTATTTGTCTATTTTTTAATAACTGCATAAATTCTACTGTGTACATGTGCCACATTTTCTTCATTTATCAATCAGCATCACGGCTGGTTTCATTTTCTTGCTATTGTAAATAGTAAAGCTATAAATAAGGGTGTACAAGTTTTTGTTGTATTTTGATTTAGAGTTCTTCAGACCGATACACAAGAGTAGTATAACTAGATCATGTGGCAGTTCATTCTATTTTAAGTTTTTTGAGGAGCCTCCATACTGATTTCTGTAGTGTTCCATTCTAAATTGACTTTTGAATTGAGAAGAACCCCATGAGGAAAAAAATGACATATTGGATCAACTTCTTCAGAACTGGAGACAATTGATATGGATAAAGAGTTTCTCAGTGTGTGTTGTGTCTGATACCCCCCTGGAACTGTCCTCCAGTGGCCATTTGGATGCACTGACCTCTGGCACCCAAAGGTTCTGATGAGGAGTGGTTGATGGTCACTTAAGGACTCCTTGTCTGTAGCCCAATGGAGTTTCTGGATGCTTTTAAGATTCTTTATCTTATGGAAGTTTGACTCATGTGTGGCATGTGGGTCTCTTTAAGTTCATACTATTGAGGTTCATTGTCATCTTGATATTCATGTCATTCATCAAATCTGGGACGCTTTTGATATTTGTTTCCTGAAATTCTTTTTTCCTGAATTTCTTTTTTCTTTTCCTTTTCCGTTTTTTTTTTTTGACTCCTATACACACAGATTCATACATTTGATGGTTTCCTGTGCTCCACTAGGGTTGGTACTTTTCTTCAGTCCTTTAGTCTTGTTCTTTCCTATTCTTCTGATTTGATCATTTTCATAATTCTGTTTTCCAGTTCATTGACTCTTTTTCTGTCTGCTCTGATCTGCCTTTGGCTCCTTCGAATAAAATTTCCATTTCAGTTATACTTTTTAGCTATGTAATTTGATTTTGCTTTCTCTTTAGTTCAAAACAGCTCCTTGATGGAAATGGGGGGTGGGCCGGGGGGAGGGGGGCGGGACGGGAGGAGGGAGAACGGGGGAATCTATGGCTGATATGTAAAGTTGAATTATATTGTAAAATAAAATAAAATAAATTAAAAAAAACAGCTCCTTATTAATGTTTTATTTCATTTATAGAGTGTTTTCTTGACTTCCTTCACATCTGATTCTCTGAGCGTCATTAAGGCGGTTGTTTGGCGTATCTGCCATGAGTTCTTTTTCAAGGGCAGTTTTCCTGATAATTTACTTCCCTTGCTCCTTCCTTTCATGTTTTTCATATATTAGTGCATTATTGAAAGGAACACAGCTGATAAAAGGAATGTACATATTAAAGGGGCATTTATTGGATTGGCTTACAGGATGTGATCTGGGTGGTCCAATAGAGTCTGTCTCACACTGGAGAAGCCAAGAACCTGGTAGTTGTTCATCCCATGGGGGTGGATGCCTCAGCTGTCTCAGTCTGGTGCTAAAGGCTTGGAAGATTCCTAGAGAGTTGCTGGTCTTCAGTCTGCATTGGCATTCCAAAGAAGTCAGTTCTGTTATTGGAGAAGGAATGCTGTAGCATTAGTGTAGATGAATTTGTCAGCAAGAGTGGGGGCAAGCATGCAAAAAGCAAAGCTACCTTTCTCATATCCTTTTATCTGGGTTGCCACCAGAAGGTGCTGCTCACATTTAGTGTGTGTCTTCCTGCTTCAGAGAGTCTGGTCAAGAAAGTCCCTCACAGGGTGCCCAGCAGCTTGATTTTTAGTTGATTCCGTATGTAGTTGAATTGACAACTAAGATTCACCACCACAGGTAGAGAGATTGTTCTTTGCAGGAGTTTTAATTAGTTCCTTTAAATATTTGATGGTATAATCTACACAGAGGTTACTTTTAGAAAAATGTGAAGATTGGTGAGATACGGTCTCTGTTCTTTACTGCCCAGCTTCAGTCCTCTGAGTGTAGCATGCATACCCTCATTGTCTGCCTTCACAGCTCTTTGCTCATCCCTTCTGCTTCCAGAGCTTTCCTGCCTTTTGCAACTCAGTAAGCTCCTCCATTCCCACCTTCCCAAGTCCTGGGGACTAGCTGCATTATACTCTGTAACAGAGTGGGCTGTCTTCCTTGGCCCTTTTCAGCTTCTCGGTGGGTGCCATGTCAGTCTTAGCTATTGAGTGTCATGATCTCCTCAGAGGGATGTTTCTCAGCCCTGCTTATCTTTCAACACTGTGCTCCTAGGTCATAAAGATCCTTGCTTGAAGAGGCTCCCTACTTTGCATAGTCCCTCCTCATTCTGCTGCTTTTCTAAAGTCTTTAATGTGTTGATTCCATGTTGTTGGTTCATACTTGTGGGAAGCAGTTGATGGTTAGACATCAGTCATTTTTGCTGCTCTGCCTTGTAATTACAGTTTGTCACTTAAGTCTGTAGTCTCCCAGGATTTGGCTGACTTCTCTGTCTAGGGAAGAGTCTTGATTCTCTGGAACCTCTATCAGGCACCCAGGCCCATGTTTGTCTCCTGCCTTAACAAAAGTCTTGTCTCTTTCAGGAAATTATTTAGGCTTCTTTTCATTCTTAAGTCTTTAATTTTTTAAAACTGCAGTTGTGCTGTGAAACTAGGTTATTCATGTTACCTTGTGAACTTCTTAATATCTGAAGATTTTTAATAAATAACTTCCTGTGACACTGTTCACATAGAGAATGTATTTTCGTAACCAGAGCATTTTTTTAAAGCATTAACTACAATGACATGTGGCATTTGTGGAGGATTTCTTGAGTGCCATGTGACTTGAGAATAGGTATTATATCTTTCACTAAGTAGGGAGATTAGTAGGACACAGTCACTTATAGTTACTTTTGAACACAGGGTCCTACTTAAGGGAATAGTTGTAATTTCACTTCCAAATTGGAGTCAAGTATGCCACATGAATGTGTGAAGCAAATAGAGTACAGCAAAAATAACAAAACAAGCAGCATGATGGGCAGTGATACTTAGCCTAGATGTGGGCATATGAAAGAGAAATCAGATCTGTAGCACACTGCTTTGGATATATACCTCATCTAAGGACAGTTTGTTCTCAGCTGTTGCCCATGCTCACGTGTGGGCCTAATATTGCTGATTTTCTGTTTTTTCAATAGAATCCATAAATCTGTTTTTCATATGAGACCTTATAGCTTCTGTATGCTGCCAGCTTATTCATATAAAACTAAAATAAAAGCCAGTGTTCAGACCCAGATGGTAAGTCTGAAATTAAATATGGCTATAGGCTAAACCGTTCTCTGGGCAGCCAGTTTGCTTTCCCTCCAATAGCCTGGGCTATTTTTAAACTTGTCGCGGCATCTCTCAGTTTACAGTTGAATGCTTTTGTGCATAATAAATAAATAAAGGGAATGAAGACCTGATTATGTAACAGTAAATTGCTTATGCTTTTGTGCAGTTGTGCTAGTTAGATAAAAGGCACAAAGGGATTCATGAAAATGTATTTTTTGAAATTCTGAATTCTGAACTCACCTGCTAAGTTATAGACTTCCATCAGGTATATCCTACATAAACTTGGGGTGAGGGTCCAGGTATCATTGTCTGCTTAGTGCATTCTCATTTGTGAACCATGACTTTCTTGTTCCTTTTCTTCTGTGACGTAGCTTTCACTATCGGAAGAGCAGAATGAAGTAATGAAAAACGGCTGTGAATCGAAGGAGCTGGTCTACCTCGTGCAGATTGCCTGTCAGGTAATTCTGGAGATGCATCCTCTACGTAGAGTTAATTGTCCAGAATGGTTATTAAATTGCTTAAAATGTACTCCTCACATTGCCTAAAGGCTTATAATCTACAGAAAGAAATGAAATTAATGGAAATGTGATTGGGCTGCGAGTAACTATTGCAAGAAAACAAATTGGTATCTTTTTAAAAAGAAAAAGTGTCATCATATAATGCACCATTGAGGTTACGGATGTGTGCCTTCTAAGTAATTTGTAGAAGTTTCTGGCACTTTGGAGTATTGAGTAATAGTGAATGTTAACACTGTACTTGTTAGCCTTTTGTATCAGCATTTCTAAACACCAGAGTTAAGTTCAACAGAATCAGTTTTAATATGCAAGTTTAAGTAACAGTATTTATTACAAAAGCAGTGAAATGTATTGACTAAAAAAGTGAGTTGTTGATCATTTTGTCGTGAGAAAAGAGGCCATTTGTCTCGGCCTCAGGTTCTTCTAGCAGTGGTTCTCAGCCTGGGGGTCTCGTATCAGATAGTCTATATATCAGATATTTACAGTTTGTAACAGTAGAAAAGTTACAGTTATGAAGTAGCAGGGAAATAATTTTATAGTTGGAGGTGTCCACAACATGAGAAACTGTTTAAAGGGTCACGCCATTAGGGAGATTGCGAACCACTGTGCAATGGTGTAACAAAATGTATGCAGTTTTGTAACTTGCTGCTTCTTGACTGTTCATATTAGAACATGAGGGTATTCATCATAGCTGGCTCATAATGATATTTAAAATATGCCATTTGAAATCAGCAATTTCTTCATCTAGTAAACATTGATCATAAGCATATTTTAGATTCACTTACTCTACACTCACAGAGCCTTCTGCCTGTTAATGAATTGGTTATTGGAAAGCAAATGTTGAGAGGAAGACTTTATTCTGCACGTAATTTTTAGTTTTTGGGAGAAAGCAAGATGCAGAATTTCTGTATTTTTAAAAACATAGTAATCATGTTCATGAAGTTAAAAGTTAATAAGTCTGAAAAATTCTGTTGTTTATATTATATGAGGAATATGTAAATTCTTAGTTTTGGTTTTAAACAAAAATTTTTAAAATTAAGTACTTTTATTTTTAGATGTTAAAACATAGTATTGGAAATAGAATTCAGCTTCTATATAATCAAGATGTGTTTTGTTGCATGTCACTACAGTTTCTTGGAGAAACAACCAAGTTCTAAATTCCATGTAACATTTCATAAAATGCTTTTGTTTAGAGAGCTACTTTCTTATTTCAAGGCTTTGTTAACAAACAAGACATGAACATTTGCATTTGACCCTTTTTTTTTCTTTTAGGGAATAGAAGCAAATAGCACTTAGTGATACATAAACTAAAGGGTTTGGAACCTCCCATCTTTCCTTAGAGTGGATAAACGACAGAAGAGTAGTCTGTACATTTGAGACTGGGTCCAAGATGTCATTTGCCCAAGTCCTGTTCATGACTATATACTTTTAAAATTTACTACACACAAACACACATGCTTATGCACACATATACCCCTCTTTAATCTTGGTGATTTGGGTGAGCCAAAACCAGGACTTTTATTTTTGGTGGTGAGACAGAATGTAAATAACTAGCATCAGGTGATTGATGAGACCTGATAAAAGAGAAGAAAGGAAAAAACAAAATCAGAAAAGTCTCAGATAGGCACTTGCTGGTTTGAGGTTTGGCCATATTAAGAAAAATGGTAAGTTGATTTTTAAATGCAAATATTAAATACTGTTCTAATAAACCAGTACTACTAATATATGAATAGAAATCTTGCGTTCTTTATCCATAAAACATGGTTAGTATGTCTGGAATCAAGTTTTCAGTTCCCCTGCAGCCTAACACACCTTAGCATCTCTTCTTATTATCAACCATACTTTAAATGTATAATTGTTGCATGATTGCACTTCCATGTATTGCTGACCTAGATGTTAGATAGTTTCCTCATTGTAAATGTCCTATCAAACTGCTTAAAACATTTTGGATCAGTTGTTAATAGTATTTATTATTCCAGACTGATAATTTATTACATGATAATGATGCCATTCGTCTCTTCTCTGCCTCGCTGTATGTAATTACTGAAGCATCCCATGGCTTAGTTCAGTAGTCTCACCACATATGCCAGCCATAAGCTATTTTAAATGAGAATTTAAAAAATAATTGAAAGCCTCACTACTGAACCCTTTAATTTTGCAAACAAGGAAACTGAGGTTCACAGTAGTAAAGTAGCTGTCCTAAGCTATATGGAGTCCTAGCAGCTGGAGCTGCACAGAATTCAGCTCTCTGACTGCCATTTCACCTCTACTTCCTTGAAATGTTCAGTCAAGAATGGATTGGAGAAATTGAGAAGTCTCTAGCAAGATGAGATCATCATTTCACACTGCAATGATTAGTTTTAATTGTCAACTTGACACAGTCTAGACTCACCGGGGAGAGAGTCTCAGTGAGGGGTTGTCTAGATCAGCTTGCCCTGTGGGCGTGTCTGTTGGGAATTGATTAGGTAAATTGATGTAGGAAAGATCCAGGCCACCGTGGGCAGCACTGTTCATTCCTTTGGGTCCTGGACTATGTCAAAGTGGAAAAGGTAAGTTAAACAATAGGCATCATTCATTTGTTCTCTCACTACTCTTTACTGTGAATATGGCATGGCCAGCTGTTGTAAGTGCCTGCTACCTTGATGTCCCTGCAGTGATGGACTGTAGCCTGGGATTGTGAGCTAAAAAAGCTGTTTCTGTCCTAAATTGCTTTTTGTTAAGAGTATTTTACCACAGTGACAGGAAACAGACTCACACTGATGTATTCTGTTTCAAGAACATTCATACATTTTATACCTCTGCTAACTTCTACATTTTAACAGCATGTACTTAAAGTTCTTAAAATAAGTAATTTTATATGTGTATGAGTGTTTTGTCTGCATGTATATATGTGAATCACAGGTATGTCTGGTGACCTTGGAGGTCAGAAGAGGGCATTGGATCCCCTGGAACTGGCTGCTTGCTGCCATATGGATGCTGGAATCTGAACCCAGGTCCTTTGCAAGAGTAGCCAATGCTAATCACAGAGCCATCTCTCCAGCCCCAAGTTCTTTTTATTTATCTAAAATTCTTGATCTGTCATCTTACATTCTCTCTTGTTTTATTAGCTTAGAAGGTAACAAATTAAATGGACAATTAAATGTAGGTTGTGACACTAATATCTTTGGGTATCGTCTTTGAACCCTTGAAATGTATCTTTGTCTGCTCTTTACATTTTTTATTTCTTTTAAACTTATGAGTCTAGCAATGTAAACTGTGTCTTCTATACAGAATGAACCAAAATCCATTGGCATTTCTTGATGAATTATATGCCTATAGTTATATCACATATATTATGTTGTTTCATTCATATAAGATAGTCTGGTTTCTGTCTTGTAAGTAATGCAACCAAGACTTGGGGGTAATAGTATCCTCCACAATTTAATAAAATCAAAGAGGTACCAAGATTTGAACCCAAGTGTAGTTTGGTTGGCTGTTTTGTTTTGGCAACTTCTTTATCATTTTCTGGTGTGATTTGTACTGTAAACATATCCCAAATGTTAATAAATTTCAAAATTTAATTTCAGCATTTAAATGATTGGCAGTCTAGTTTCTTGGAACAGCATTAGATGGCAGGTGTTTTGCAACTGTTTTTTGTTTTTTTGTTTTTTTTTTTTTTAAATAAGATTGAAACATTTTGCCCTGCTGAGAAGCCCCTTAAGCAGGAAGATAAAGAACTCAAAATAGCTACAGGAAAGCCCTGAAACTAATGAGATTCACTACACCCATCCCTTGCAGAGTAAACAGTAAAAGTCAGAGCCCATTTCAGATGATAAAGAGTTAAGCAGGGGGATGGCACAAAAACCTCTCAAAAGAGCAAAGCTGTAAAGAAGACTCTGAGACCAGACGGACTATCTAGAAGAGTTTTAGACTACTAAGACATCTAGAAAGGACACCCTCCAACCTGTTAACCTGCCTGTAGGCTGTGCAATGTGCTCCAGGTTCCCAGCTTTGTGAGCTGTCACCCATGCTGGAGTGGGCCTTGGTAATGTAGCTGGTAATGCAGACAGAGTCAAAATGACTCTTTGAGTCATTTCTTCTCCTTTAAGTAACCCCTCACCCATATTCCAGTTCACCAACCTGGACTTTGATGGTATATGTATATGTCTGTCATGGGAGCTTGATTTGGGGTGAATAGATATGTATTGTGTCTCCTCAGAAAAAGTTTTGTCACACAACAAACAGCAGGCATATTTTCTCCACCCCTTTCTCATCTATTTGCAAACACACACACAGGTTAAATTTTAAAGCCCTCAAGGGAGATCGTGTTAGGGTCCTGGAGAAGTCCCGCAAAAGACCACCACCTACGTATGCAATCAACAAGAGCGTTTTTGTTCTAGTATGCTGAGGCCTGCCATCCCACACAAAGCCAAGATGGCAAAGACCTCCCCCTCCCCCAGGGAAATGAGAGCTCCTTTTAAGTCTAACTAAGGGGAGTGTTGAAAGAAGTTAACTCATCTTAGATATGATTGGCTTATGCAAGTGGCAATCATGTTAGTAACTTTTAATTGGCTAGGGTTAATTGGGGGTTTATCAGGGCTACAGTTTTCCATATTTGAGCAGGCCTGGACAAGTCCCTGACTTTGTCCTTATTTGGTTATTGCCTTGAGCTGTTGATTGTGGCTCAGGCCTGGTATGTCCCAGGTCTTCTTGTCCTTGCTGTCAGGGGGTGTTGGAGATTGATTGTCCTTTGTTCGTGACTCTTCCTCAGAAACTGCTTGCTTGGTTCCAAAAAGCAGGGACTGAGGCCTAGTTCTTAACTAAGTTATTAGGGCAGGCTGTCATGATATTTGCCTGGCCCTCTCAATAGCCCAGGCCAATTGGGTGCAAGAGCGTAGCTTTCTTGATACAAAAATATTAACATGGTCTATCATGAACCCAAAGCAAGTACAACAGACAACAGATATCAGTCAAACAAATCTAATGATCTGATAAAGTGTATGTCTGCTGAGAATTAACCATGGGAAAAGTACTTCCAGATGCCTTGAAGACCAGGCCATTGATCCTCTAACTGCTCATCTCCTCTTATTAACATCATCTAAAGTTCTTAGATCTTCCCGTTCTACTCTCTTCATTCTGTTCTGTCCTTTGGGAACAGATACATCAGCTACCTTGGAAGAAAAAACACTGTCTTCTTTGTATCTTGTTTATTGCTGTGGGTGGGGCATCTGAAAATTATGCTTCTTTTTTTCCCCCTTTGTATATTTCTTGCATTTTTTAAGAAAAAAAAGTTATTTTAAAATTTGTGAAAATGAATAAGAACCCCAGGGAGTTTAATGGAAAATATTATACAGAAAATTATACAGAAGAAAACTTTACTGTCTTCCATGTCAGAAATGGAATAAGTTTTAGAAGGTCGAAATTCAGTAAACTCAGACATCAATTATAGATAGTTCCACTACATGGGATGAAACATTTATGAGTATAATGTCAGTGGCATTTAGTGTTAAAAGCTTTCGTTTTTTGGCTGTTATATTCTTTAGCAAGTCAGCACCATTTTTTAAAAATTATTTATTTCACATCCTGACTGCAGTTTCCCTCCCTCCTCTTCTCCCAGCTCCTCCCCCCTCTGCTCCCCCCATCCACTCCCCCTCCATTTCTGTTCAGGAAAGGGCAGGTCTCCCATGAGTGTCAACAAAACATGGTATATCAAGTTGCAGTAAGACTAAGTACCTCCCCATGTATTAAGGCTGTGCATGGTGACCCAGTATGAGGAGTAGAGTCCCAAAAGCCAGTAAAAGAGTTGGAGACAGCCCCTGTTACCTCTCTCAGGAGTCCCACAAGAGGACCAAGCTACACAACTGTAACATATGTGCAGAGTGCCTAGGTCAGTCCCATGCAGACTCCCTAGTTGTCAGTTTAGTTTCTGTGAGCCCCTATGAACCCAGGTAAATTGATTCTGTGAGTTTTCTTGTGGTGTCCCAGACACCTACAATCCATTCTCTGGCTGCTACAATCCTTTCTCACCCTCTCCTGCAGGATTCCCTGAACTCTGCCTACTGTTTGGCTGTGGATCTGCATTAGTTTCCATTAGTTGCTAGATGAAGCCTCTCTGATGACAATTAGGTTAGGCACCAATCTGGTCATGGAGATGGCCAGTTCAGGCTACATATCCAGTATTGCTAGGAGTCTTAGCAGGGGTCATCCTTGTAGATTCCTGGGAGATTCCTTGTGCCAGGTTTTTACCTGACCCTGAAATGCCCCCTCTTTCCAGTAATCTCTTTCAGTACTATCCCCCTCTGACCCCCCCAACCTGATTGCCCATGTTTCCATCCCTACCCGCCTGCCCTCAGTCCACTCATAAAATCTCTTTTGTTTCCCCTTTTCAGGGAGATCCAGGCATCCTACCACCCCCTATGAATCCTCCTTGTTACCTAGTCTCTGGGCCTGTGGATTGTAGCATAGTCATCCTTTATTTTACTGGTAATATTTATTATTATTATTGAGTACCTGCAGTGTTTGTCTTTCTGGGTCTGGGTTACCTCACTCAGGATTTTTTTTCTAGTTCCATCTATTTGCCTTCAAATTCCCTGGTGTCCTTGTTTTTAACAGCTGAGTAATATTCCATTGTTAATGTAACACATTTTCTTTATCAATTCCTCAGATGAGGGACATCTAGGTTGTTTCTAGGTTCTGGTGATTACAAATAAAGCTGCTACGAACATAGTTGAGCAAGTGTCCTTGTGGTATGTGATTGAGCATCCTTTGGATCTATGCCCAAGAGTGGTAGAGCTAGGTCTTGTGAATATTGATTCCTACTTTTCTGATAAACTGCCACACTGACTTCCAAAGTGACTGTATCTATCACCCTGCACAAAACTCAAGTCCAAGTGGATTAAAGACCTCAACATAAATCCAGATACACTGAACCTGATAGAAGAGAAAGTGGGAAATAATCTCTAATGCATTGGCACAGGAGACAACTTCCTGAACAGAACACCAACAGCATAGGCACTAAGACTGACCATAAATGGGACCTCATGAAATCGAAAAGTTTCTGTAAGGCAAAGGACACCATCAAGGACAAAACAGCAGCCTACAGAATGGGGAAAGATCTTCACCAACCTCCTATCCAACAGAGGGCTGATTTCTAAAATATATAAAGAATTCAAGAAACTAGGTATTAACAAACCAAATAATCTAATTAAAAAATGGGATACAGATCCAAACAGAATTCTCAACAGAAGAATCTCAAATGGCCGAGAAACACTTAAGGAGATGTCAACATCCTTAGCCATTAGGGAAATGCAAATAAAAATGACCCTGAGATTCATTCCATCTTTCGTTTGTCAGAATGGCTAGGATCAAAAACATGAGTGACAGCTCATGCTGGAGAGGATTCAGAGCAAGGGGAACACTCCAACATTGCTGGTGGGAGTGCAAATTTGTACAGCCACTTTTGAAGTCAGTGTGGAGTCTCTCAGTATCAGTTTTTAAAGTGACAGATTTAATCATATTTATTCTAACATGTCAGCTGAAAATCTCTTTTTGATCTCTTCTAAATTATAGTTTCCTTGGTAGAAGGATAATTGTTGCTTAATAAAATAAGCAATATTTTATTCTAATGATACTAATAATCCTTTTTTTAAACTTATTTTCATTTATGTGTGTGCTGACATGAATTTATATGTGTAACATGCACACAGGTGCAGACAGAGGCTAGAGGGTGTGGGATCTCCTGAAACTGGAGTTACAAGCAGTTCACAACTGTAATGTGGGTGCCGGGAACCAACTTCCAGTCATGTGGAGGAGCAGTAAACACTCTTAACTGCAGAGCCATCTCTCCAGCCCCAGACATTAATAATCCTTATTGAAAGACCCTAACTACACTTTCACTGTAACTAAAATTCATTCAGATTTATTAGTTTATCTTTTCTGAAGATAAAATATAAACATTACAGTAATCTCAGGTCTTTTTTTGTCTCGGTAATGGAACAGACAGCTGGTTTCAAGGGAATGCCTCCCTGTCTCAAAATATCTCCTGTACTCTGGTGTTCTCATGCTTGACATTCCACTGCAGAAATGCATTCCTTGTATTAAATAACTCCTCTCAACTCAGTCCATTTAGCAAACACTGTTACTACCACAGTCGATCAGGTATTAACATTTAGAGAGCATCTGTGTGTGAGCAAACCACGAAGGCAGATTGCAGGGCTTCTGATTTAAACTTGGTACAGTTTAGATGAGATGGAGGTGTTATCATTCTGTTGTACAGATGAGTAAGCTGTTGGTCACAGGTGCTGAGAATTGTATCAGGTTCTTCATTCTGGCATAGTCCAGCCTAAGATTTAGGTTACGTTTCTTTCCTTTTACTGAATTTCATAATTGATAGCAACTGTCATTTTTCAGATTAACTTTTCTCAAACAAAAGAATTCTAAAAACATGGGCAATGACTGTTCTCAGAAAGGATAGCAAATATTTCCTTGTTTTTTCAGACTTGTTGAGAATTTCTAATTTTTGACATCATTGAAAGTAGTGATTACTTGTCATTGATAACTTAAGATAAAAATTAGTAGAAAACTAAAATTGTTAAAAATATAATGAAGGATTTTGCATTGTTCCTTTACAATATTATTAAACTAAAGTACTCCAATTATTATTTTATTTATACTTCTCAGAAAGTTTTATTTATACTTCTCGGATTACGAATATAAAAAAAACAAAGGCTTAAAGTTCTTGTTTCATGTCTGCTTATCATATAAGATCTTTAGTTTAAGAATTTTTGCCCAGTAAACTTGAACACATTCTGGTGATTTTGAAATTATGTGTTACATACTGTTCTGATGTCATAAGCAATTTTTCACATGCTTATTTATTTCTTTTTTAAAATTTTATTTTTCTGTATCTTTTTGGTGAGGCATTTGTTAGTTCTTTTTTATACTTTCTAAATTAGGCTCTTTTTCTGTTTTTAGAAATTCTCTGTGTATTTTGGATAACAAGCTCTTGTCTAGTTTTGCAAGTAAGCTAATGTTGGCCTTGCAGGCTGATTTAGGAAGTGTCCTCTCTTCTTTTGTTTCCTGGAACAGATTCTAGATATGCGGTATAATTTCTGCCTTAGGTATTTAGTAAAATTTATTGGTGAACTCATTAGCTCTTGTTGCTGTTTTTGAAATATATTAAATATTGATTCACTAGCTTACATATCTATACACTTAATCAAATTGTGTATTTCTTTGTGTGTGGGTTTGACAGGCTCAGAGTTGCTCATATTTTCCTTTGTTGTCTGTCATCTCTAGCTCCATCTCTACTTTATTTCTTGTGTTAGTAGTTTGTTTCCCTTCTCCCCATCCACCTTTCCTTTTCAGTTAAACTGACTAGAAGTTCTTTAACTTTATTGATGTTTTCAATGAATTGGCTTTGTTTTACTAACCTCTGGTTTTCAGTTGTAGACATGTATTCTTAATGGCCTGAAAGCAAACAGTATATGGTCTCTATCCTTTTAAACAGTATAGTGTGTTTAATGGACTGAGAGCAAACATGTGGTCTCTGTCCCCTTAAACTTACTTTAGTGTGTTTTATACCCCAGAATGTGGCATTAAGTGTTTGGTGCATCTGAGAAGCACATGTGATCTGCCTGTTAGTCATCTACATGGTCAGTTATATTCTGGTGACTGAGTCAGCTACTTGCTAGAGCTGTCCACCTGGGATGCAGATACAGTTAAACTTTCTAACTGCAATAGTAGATCGATCTGTTTCCTCCTTGCATTTTTTCCTTTTAATTTTATTTATTTTATGTGTGTGTGAGTTTTACCTGTTGTGTGTGTATCAAAGAGAGCATCTGATCCTCTGGAACTAGAAAAATAAGACAGTTGGGAGCTGTCATGTGGGCGGGTCCCAGGTTCTCTGGAAGAGCAGCCAATGCTCTTAACTGCTGAGTCATCTCCCCAAAGTATGTTTTAGAATTCTTTTTTGTTTTTCAAGACAGGGTGTCTCTGTGTAACGGCTCTACCTGGCTGTTCTGGAACTCTTTTGTAGACCAGGCTGGCCCAAACTCACAGAGACCCGCTTGACTCTGCCTCCCGAGTGCTGGGATTAAAGTCATGCACCACCATGCCCTGCTTTAGAATTCTTTTTAAAGATGCAATTTAGATATCTGTGTAGGAAAAGCATCCCAAGGGACCAGACTAACCATGATTTCATAATTCCATTCTTAGTTTATGTTTTCTACTTTTAGTGCTTACCACTTTAAAAAAAATCTTTATTTTTTGTATATGGATGTTTTGTGTGCATGTATATCTGTTTGTCACCTGTGTGCCTGGTACCTGTGGAGGTCAGAAGAAGGCATTGTAGCCCCTGGAACTGGAATTACAGGTGATTGTGAGCCACCATGTGGTTGCTGGGAATCGAACCTTGGTCCTCCTCAAGAGCCAGTGTTCTTAACCACTGAACCATCTCTCCAGCCCCCTTCTGTCTATCTACAACTTTACCTTGTTTACCAGTACCTCCTGATTTCTTTCTGCACACCCATCTTCAACCTCTGATAACTGCCAGTCAGCTGTCTATAGCATCCTTGTTACAAATGCCTTTCTTTTAAGGCTGAATACTATTCCATTTTGTGTGTGTGTGTGTGTGTGTGTGTGTGTGTGTGTGTGTGTGTGTGTGGTGGGATATATAATGGAATAATACTCTTTATCCATATGCAGCATTTAGGTTGTTTTCTTGATTTGGTCTTTAAACAGGAATATAGGTATTTCTTTGACATATGATGTCAGTTACTTAAGGTATATGCCCAGGATTGGGATAGGATAATTTTTTTTAAGTTGAGGAACTTCCATACTGTTTTCATAGCAGCTGGACTAATTTATATTCCCACCAGTAGCACACAAAGATTTCCTTTCCTCATGTCTTCTCCAGTCTTTGTCTCCTTTATCCCGCTTAGTGTGATAAGCGTTCTAACCTGAGTGAGGGGATGCCTTTTTGTAGATTTATTTTGCATTTCACTCACAGTTAATGATACTGATGATTTTTTTTTTCGTGTACCCATTGGTTCTTTGTATAGCTTCTTTTGAGAATTGTTTATTTAGGGCTACTGCCCATTTTTAATCAGATTATTTTTACTCTGTAATTAAGTTGAATTCTTCGTATCTTCTGAATTTAATGCCTTGTCAGAAGTGTAGTTTAGTAGTTTTGATTTTGAGTTTATTTTCTAGGATTAATGTTGGTGATAATATAGCAGGATTTCTAGTTTTCAAGTCCTTTTGTTTTTGATATCCAACATAATGGCGACATACATTCTGATTGGATGCTTCAAACTACTAGGCGTTAATGAGAACTACTAGGCTGGGCTAAGAAGGGAGGCGGAAGCAGGGGCTGCAGGAGAGGTGTGGTCAGCTTACTCTTCCACATTCGGGAGAGGGTACTGACCAGCCCTTATGCACATCCACATTGACTCTCCCAAATGCTACTTCCTGCTTTTCTTTCTCTTGTTCTTTAAGGATCCCGAGCTTCCTTTACCGTACTAACTAACCAATAAATGAATTTTATTTTTCTTTGATTTTGTGAAATATCCTATTGCCTTAAGTTATTCATTGGTTCCTTCTGTAGATTGAGAGTCACATGCTGTCTTACCCCAGCAGTTAGTTCACTGAGTAGCAGAAGACTCTGGAAATAGTAGGGAGGGGACTAAAGGCAGGCTCGATCTTATTTGTATAAGTGTTGACCTTTCATTATAATGTGATTCCCTGGAGTGTTTGGAGCAGAACTTATCATCATTAAGTCAATAGAAACTTCTTATTAGGAAACACACAGTTTCATGAATAAGATACCATTAGAGAATAAAGGCCTAATCTTTAACATTTTAAAGAAGAATGAATTTATTGAATTTTGTTCTTTACCCATAGGGCAAAAGTTGGATTGTTAAAAGAAGTTATGAAGATTTTCGAGTACTTGATAAACATCTTCATCTCTGCATTTATGACCGTCGATTCTCCCAGCTCTCAGAGCTTCCGCGATCTGACATGCTGAAGGACAGTCCTGAGGTAACCCATGTAGAACCCTGCAGAAATACTAACACCTAGGAATTAGCCAAAGTTTTTGTCAGCGTGGAATACAAGAGCACCTCGGATCATTCCTGGGATTGCTTACTTCAGAAGAGAGACTTATGAGGATGTTCAGAAATAAGCAAGTCTCAGCAAATATTTTAGGAGGGTGGGAAAACGTCATGATGATGTTGATAGCCAATATGTATTAGCAGACTGTTCTTCCAGTGATTGTGGAAATTCGAAAGCCAAAGGTGTGAAAGAGTTAACTAGCTAGTGAGACCCACACTGGAGCGGTGCTGCTGGGTTGTCATGGCAGGCTCTGTCTGTCTGTGCACTCATTTTCACTTCTGCACCATTTCTAAAAACGTGAAACAATTGTATAAAGAAGAAATGCTTTATCATGCCAATAATAAAAAGTACAATTGGAATAAAATTGTGAGTCATATTTGAAAGTAAGTGAGGTACATTTTATGGGAAAACAAAATACAGTCACAACCCTTATATAGGACGCTTGTAGAATAGGGTGAGCAGGAGTCTTACCCACAGACACGGAGTAAACAGAGTAGCCAAGGACATTGCAGAAGGCTTTTGCAAGTAAGACTATCACTTCTGGGGGAGAATACATCCATGAAAAATGAGAGCATACTATTGTAAAATAAAATAATCAAATCTTCTAAATAAAATATGTACATCAATAATAGCAGATCTGAGTAACTGGACTACATACATAAAGGAGACGGCTGTAGAGAATTAATGAGCTGGGGTACCGCATCGTAAGTATATAGCCCTGGAAGGGTCAGGAAGTTAAGAAGTTGTGAGAAGACATTTGGAATTGTAGAGAATAGGTACAGAGTAGTCCTTAATCATAGGAGATATAGGAGGAGAGGGGATGTAAGGTAATAATTAAAAATTAATCTAAAAATCTTCTTAGAGCTAAAGAAAGCAATGTTTTCCATTCTAGGAGGCTTCATTAAATGTTACCGAGTGAGTGAAAAGCCTCATACATGTCTTAATTATTGTTCTGTTGCTGTGACAGACTAACCTAAGAAAAGCAACCTGAGGAAGAAAGGATTTGCTTCGGCTTCCCCTTTCAAAGAGATACAGTTTGTCATGTCAAGGAAGACATGGCAGCTGGCAGGGAAGTCATGGAGCCAGGAGCAGGAGGCTGGCTGGTCACATTCCATACAGACGGTGAACAGGAAGTAGATGTGGGTTATAAAGCCTCAAGACTTGCCCCAGTGACCCATTTCATCCAGCAGACTCCACCTCCTGAAGGTTCTACAACCTTCCAGACAGCACCACCATCTGGGAAGCCAGTTTTGAAACACACTAGAATATGGGAGACAGTTTACATTCAAGCAGCAACATTCTGCCATTGGCCCTGTTTCACAGCCATCTCTCCGTGCAAAATGCATTTGGTCTTACTTCAAAAGTCCCCATGGTCTTTGACAGTACCAGCACTTCAAATGCCCATTTTTTTACCCCTGAGACTTAAGTGCGATGCCCTGCAAAATCAAAAATTAAATTGACATAATTCTAACATATAATGGCAGAGTAAACATTCCTATTCCAATGGGGACGAATGGGACAGAGCAAAGAAAGACCAAAGTGAGACTAAAATCCATCAGGGAAAGTACCAAATCCTGTAGCTCAGTATCTAGCATCTGGGACTGGTAACGGGGGTTAGTTACAAAGGACTTAGGCAGCCCCACCCCTCCAGCTCTGCTGCCTACAGCAGGTATAGCCTTTCTCTAGGACTGGCTCCACTTCACGAATACAGCTTTCTTCAGTGGACGTCACATGATTTGGCCTCTCAGCAAGTTTCACTGTCATAGCTTCACATAGTGGCCTTGGGTGCCTCCCTGCAGGGGAGCTGACCTTTCCACTTGTTGCTTGGCTTCATGGCTCTCAGGAACTGTGGAGCCAGACTTTGAATTCCTCAGTCTTACATCTTCCATGCCTGCAAAACTAGTACCACATAGATGACTCTTGACAAGTTCTGCTGCCTCCTCAGGTGGAACTTGGCTCTCTTGGGGTAGTTTTGTTTTTGACAGCATTATCTAAATTTTTAAAAAATTCTTTGAGGATTTCACACATGGATACAGTGGAATAAATACATCCCTTTATTTCCCTTCCACTTTCCCCATACCCTCCACACCTTTTTTGATAACCCACCAAGTCTAGTTCGTGGTGTACATGAGTGTGTGCCATCCATTGCAGCATTGGAAACTTACAGTGGCCACACTCTCCATGTAGAATGATTCCCTCCCCTTCCCCTAAGTCTGTCAATTGCAATTGCTCCTCAGTAAGGAGTTGGGGCCTCGACATTGTCTCCCCCATCTATGCTGGAATTTTGGCAGTTTGATCTTGTGTAGGTCTTGTGCAAGTAACACAGCTAGTGTGATGAGTGCAGTAACCATGTCCTGTCTAGAAGACACTGTTTTCATGGCACTCCTCCTTTCTTGTAGCATTTAAACTTTGTTTCCTCTTCTGTGCTGTTCTCTGAGCCTTCAAGGACATGGGGGCGGGGTACTTGATAAAGATATCTCCCTAAGTGCTGAACAATCTGCTGCTTCTTAACACTTGACCACTGTCTACATACTGCTGCCAGGCTGGGGGGCAGCTTCTCTAGCCAATGTTAAGAGCACTGCCCCCATCTATGGGTATTCATATAAATATTTAGAAGACAGTTTGACAGACATCATGACCATTTGGCAAAATAACAATAACACGTAATATCTTAGGGTCTGTGGCTTTCTAAGCCATGTGTGGGCTTTTGACACAGGGTTTTTGTATCAGACAGACATGAAATTCCCTCCTGTGAAGAAGACATCAAGTCCAATCAGAAAGTGCTTATCTATCCCTTAGCAGTTGAATCACTGTTGAACTAGTGGGTACTTCTTACCTGGCATGTAGGTATTATAACATAGAAAGCCCAGCTCAGAGTAAGAGCACTAATGTCTTCTCTCTGTTAATCTCGCACCTCAGTCCAAGCCTACACAGTACTTTCCAGCACTGTGAAAGTTAGCCAACAAGGAGTGGGGGAGGTTCCTGGTGGGTTTGAGGTTTGTTTATGCATGTTGGACCCCAGTTTAATGGCGTCTGTGTGCTCACTGGGGAAGCACTTCCTGGGCACTTGCTTTCCACAGGTAGAGAAACTCCTTTGGCATTTTCAGCTTAGGCTTTCAAATAAATCTGCATTTTCACGTTTATAACTTTGGTGCGTGGGGTCCTGCCTTTCAGGGTACTTTCCTCCTGTACAGAATAGGAGGTTTCTGTTTAATGGCGCTAATTCCTTTATCAGTTACAGATCTTTGTCATTTACATTCCCCTTGTTTACAGCTTTAAGCTTGCTTGCAGAGCCTTCCTTAGGAAACCATATTATTTAATTTCTCTGTGTTCTGCCTCTTACTCTCTCTGACGTTGAAGATCTGAATGAGATCAGGGAGCAATAATCACAACATAGCCTCAAATGTCTGCCTTCATAGTTCTTCTGCCCATCCAAGTACGCCATTGCTTTTGAACTCAGCCTCCAGTTCTTGAGACACAGGCAGAATGCACTTGTACTCTGCCAGAATATAACCCACATGACCTCTAGTCTAGTTCTCATAGACTCCTCTCAAACCTCCTGGGCTGGGCCTGCACAGTGTACCTTTTTTTTTCTTTCTTTATTTTTGTGCATTCTGAACTTTTGAACTCTTACCGGAATGGCTGGTTCAGTTCTGCTTGCAGCATTTTAGGTTTTCCTACCCCAAATTTCCAAACTCTTCCACCACATTCCTCTTAGAAGCCAGTTCCACAGTCCTAAAATCAAGACGGTCAGATTTAACATGGCAAGAACTCCACTTTCGGTGTAAATTTCTGTCTCTATTCTTTTTTTGTTACTGTGCCAAAATATCCTGACCAAAACAACAACAAACACACACACACACACACACACACACACACACACACCGAGAACAAAGCAAAACCACCAACCCAGGAGCCTCATCTCATTTCCAGAGAGGTTCAGTCCACTGTGGCGGTGGGAATGTAAGGTCGGGAGGGAAGGCAGGGGCAGCAGCTTAGCTGTTCCTGTGGCCTCTGTACCAGGAAGTGGAGGGTGGACAGGCTAGAAAGACTTGGGTCTCTGTCATGGGTCTGCCTTGGGCTGTCATGTCCCAGAACAGTGCGCTGTACTGTGGTGCAGGATCACATGAATACAGCTGCTCCTGCACAGTGTATGCATGGGAGATTACAGCCGTGGGAAGTAAAGAGAAACATGGGGAAAGTTAGACAGACAAGCCACAGGTGTGTGTTTTAATAAATACTTTTGTGTTTTCAATAGAAAAATAGAAAAAGAAAGTCATAAGATTAGAACCTGTGCAGTGTGGCCCTTGATGATAATAAGATGGTAAAAGCTGAAAATCCCACAATAGACAGTGGCTGATTTGTTCTGTAAAAAATGCCATCTTTTCAGTGATAATCTTCTGTAATTTAGTGAAGAATTCTCTCTAGCTATTCTTTTTTAGGTGTTTGAGATAGGGTCTCACTGTGCAGCCCTAGCTGGCCTCACAGAAATCCCCCTGCCTCTGCTTCCTGGGTGCTGGGATTAAAGGTGTGTGCCACCATGCTCACCCAATGTAATTATTAAAAGCCTAAAGATCTGTGGGGGGTTTTTTCTTCTGAAAATAACCAATTTGCAAAAAGCAGAGAGTTGCTCTTTCCTCTGAGTTACAGTGAGTCTTTCTTTTCAGTCGGTTACTCAGATGCTTATGGCTTACCTGTCACGCCTCTCAACTATTGCTGGCAACAAGATCAACTGTGGGCCTGCCCTTACCTGGATGGAGGTATCTGTCTAATCATCTCTGATGAAAGTTTATTCCAAAATGATTTACTTAAGGAATTTATTAGTAACACGATAATTGATGAGTTTCACAAATAAAGAAGTATGTTCTCATCTTCCAGGAGAATTGATATCTGATCATTTTAATTTTAATGTGTATGCATGTCTGCATGTGTGCTGTTTGTGTGCCTGGTGCCCCAAATGGCCAGAAGAGGGCTTCAGATGCCCTCAAACTGAAGTTACAAATGGCATGAACCACCATATGGGTGCTAGGAGTTCATCTTTACAAGAACAGCCAGTGCTCTTAAATGCTGAGCCATCTCTCTGGCATGATATCTGATATTCTAATATTAAATCTTTCTCCGTAATGAAAAATAATTTTAATATATCTTATAAATCTATAAAAGATTTAATACAGATTTTAGATAAAATTTAATAACTTTATAGATCTGCTTATAAAAGACCTATCTTGTTATATAGTGTTATGTTAATATATACAATTAGTAAGGTATTTGTTTTTCATTTGTTATTGAAAATATTTTTATTTATGAACAAACAGCCTTTTAGAGGTCCCAACTTAAGAGTGTCTTAAGATATTTACTGTTAATTTGTATATGTAGAGTTATATATATTCTCTCCTCCCAATAAAAATTGAGATACTACAAGGAAAGAGGGATGTGGAACCCCGAGCCAGACCTGCTTACACCAAAACCATGATTTTGCCTTTGTTAATTGAGTGATATTGGAAAAATAATTTATTTTTTCTTAAATTACATAACTTTCTCCAGTTTTTCATTTTTACCTTTAAGTGAAGGTAATGATAGTATATTTGGGGATTATGAGAATTAAGTAAAATCCTACACATTATATTCACAGTGCAGTTACTGCCATATATTAGCTACCTAATAAGTGATAGGGTTTTAAAGATTTTTGTTACGTTTGTGGGGTGGTGCATACACGTGGCGCAGAGCCTGTGTGGAAATCAGAAGACAACTTGCAGAAGTTGCTTCTCTCCTCCCTTTGTGTGGGTCCAAAGGGCTCAGACTTAATCTGCTCAGCTCAGGCTTGTTGGCGAGTGTGTTGACCTGCTGTGCTGTCTTGCTGGCCCTCATTTATGTTTTTGTTTTTGTTTTTTTCTTTTTAAAAGATTTTTGGGGCTTATTGTCTTCTCTAAATTAAATCTTCATGTATGGTTAGACAAGTCCTATGTCTTTAAACATTCCATGGTGGCTTGATTTTTCTTGTAGATTGACAATAAGGGAAACCATCTTCTAGTTCATGAGGAATCGTCCATCAACACTCCTGCTGTTGGTGCTGCCCATGTTATCAAGCGGTACACTGCTCGGGCCCCTGATGAACTGACCTTAGAGGTAAATGATTAGAATGTGGTAATTATTCTCTGGTCCTTGCTGCCTTTATAGCCTGTCTCTGGAAGTTATAAGAATTCACTTAATAGCCGGGCAGTGGTGGCGGCGGCGGCACAGGCACAGGCACAGGCACAGGCACACACCTTTAATCCCAGCACTCGGGAGGCAGAGGCAGGCGGATCTCTGTAAATTCAAGGCCAGCCTGGTCTACAGAGCGAAATCCAGGAAAGGCAAAACTGCACAGAGAAACCCTGTCTTGAAAAACCAAAAAAAAAAAAAAAATTTCACTTAATTAAAAACAATAATAAAGACATGAGATTTTTCTGTAGTCTTTTATCTTTCAGCCTGGAAAGCTTTCTAATTTTGTGAACAAGACTGTATTCATCCTTCAGCTTTTAGTGTCAGTGTCTCCATTTCTGCCAGGAAGTCATCCTTGGTCTTACTGCATGGGAAGTGCATCCTCCAAAGCAGGGTTGGATGCCATTCAGAATGGCTCTCATTGCTCTGACATGCAGACATGGTTGCCTTGTTCATCTAGCAAACATAGTATCCAGTATTTATTGGGAATCGGAGTTATCAAAGGAGAGGCTAAAAGTAAAATGAGTATTTCTTGCTGTCATATACAAAAGGAGGGAGGGGGTTTAAGTTTTTCTCTGAAAATATGCATTGGCTGGTAAGAGACAAAATAAATGCTAGTAGTTTTTCATTTACCAATGAGCCATGTAACATCTTTTTTTTTTTGTTGTTTTTTTAAGACAGGGTTTCTCTGTGTAGTTTTGGTGCCTGTCCTGGATCTCACTCTGTAGCCCAGGCTGGCCTCGAACTCACAGAGATCCGCCTGCCTCTGCCTCCCGAGTGCTGGGATTAAAGGCGTGCGCCGCCACCACCGCCCGGCCATGTAACATCCTTTTATTGCAGCTCTGTTCACAGAAACCCAGTTATGTCATTAGCCTAGTTGTCCATCAGCAGATGAATGGAGAAAGAAAATATATATGAGCACAATTAAGTTTTATTAAGCTATGAAGGAGAACAATATTATGTCATTTTCAGGTTAATGGAGGGAACTAGAAACTATCATTTTAAATGAAATAAGCTAGACTTAGAAAGACAAATATCACGTTTTCTTTCATGTATGGACTATAGAATTAAATCTGTCTGCCTATCGTCTATCAAATACGAAAGTGGGGAGGTCTATTTGGGAAGAAGGAAACTAGCAGGGGATAGTGTAAGAGGGGGTAACAGAAGATGAATGTGATCAGAGGGCATGGTATACTTGTAAGGAAATGATGAAGCCCATTATTTGGGCATCAGACATGTGCTAATAAAAATTGAAAAAAGAAGTAGAACATCTAAATCAAATTGTTTATCACAAGAACAAAAAGTTTGATTATGCTGAGGTCTGAAACCTGTCTCTCTGGTTTTCATTTTTATTCTCTGCATTTATGATAGTTCTTGGTGTATAATAAATAATCAGTTAATGTGTGTTGACTGAGCAAATAAAAGAAAGAACAGTGTAACAATTTTACAGTATAGAATAAGAACTGTTCTCATACTAAACTGTTAGGCTTTGCATATCAAAAATGCAAGTACTGAAAGATGCCATGACTCTTAACAAACAGACTTTGAAGACTGATTATTTGTGACCTGGAATTAGTGTGACCATAAAAGGGCAGGTTCCTGGACACACACTATAGTAGTAACAGTCTCGTGGATCAGCCCTGTCGTCATAGCTGTCAACATTTTTCTTTTTTTAATTTTACTTTGGAATTAATCTGTACTGAAAAATTTTATTTTGTCAGAAAATAAATTTGTTAATAAATTAATTTTAATGCCGAGCATTATGGCACATGCCCTTGGTCCCAGCACTTGAGAGGCAGACAGGCAGCTGAGTTTGAGGCCGGCTTGTCTATGTAGTGAATTCCAGGACAGCCAGGGCTACTTAATGAGACCTTTTTTGATAAATGAATAAATAGAAATTAATTTGAATGTTTCATTACAAAGTATTATATCATTAAACATTAAAAAAACAGGAAAATTAACCATTGTTTCACCATTTCAATACTTACTATGTATTTTGTTTTTAAGTTTAATACTTTTTAAGGATTTATATTTATTTCAAAGATTCTCACATATGTATGCAGAGAATTATGATCATATGCATCCCCATTTCTTCCCTTCACCTCCTCCTCAGTTCCCCCAACACTTCCCCGTTTCTAGTCTCATGTTCTCTTCTTTCCCAATGACCTGTTAACTCCAATTAGTGCTGCACATATGTGCCTTTTTGATTAAAGAATATAGCTTCTATTAAATATACAATTGAAAAGTTTTTTGTTTATGATTTTTTCATTTGTAAAAACTTACACATTGCCTTTTACAATGAAGAAGTTTGATTCTTTAGTGGAGTATTAGTATCATCTACTGATATGGAGTTAGAGAGCTTTATATTTACTAAGAACTCATCTCAGACTTCTTTCTATGTGATTAAATAAGAAATGTCAGGTACTCAGTGTTGTGCTTATATTACATGGTAATCAGTATTAATAGATACCATTATTCCAAATATGTGTATTTAATGCTGTCTTTTAGACATGACTTTGATCACTGATAGTAACAGCAGGAACAAAGTTCTTAAGCTCCTTAACTGATGTCTCCATAAAATGAAAGTCAGAAATAAATTGATATGCATACCCTAAGCATCCTGACTTTGCTGCTTAGGACTAATGGGTATGTGGTTTGACTCTGGGATCACATGGCTGGCTGCTTCCAGCAGCATCACAAAAGAACAACCTGCAAAGTTAATACCAAATGCCTGTCGTGTGCTGCCTGTCGTGTGCACGTTGGTGTAGCAAAACCATCCTAAGTTGGCAGCTGTATTCTAACAGTAGTGATGGTGCTGTAGTAATGCCACACTTTAAAAATGTATCATACTGGGGCTGAAGAGATGCCATGGCAGTTAAGAACTCTTGTTGTTATTGCAAGGACCCAGGTTTGGTTTCTAGAACCCAACTGTCCATAATTCTAGTTCCAAAGAATCTGATGCCCTCCCTTGATCAGGTACCACACACACACAGGGTTCACAT
This sequence comes from Peromyscus nudipes, assembly GCA_902168325.1. Classification (NCBI taxonomy): domain Eukaryota; kingdom Metazoa; phylum Chordata; class Mammalia; order Rodentia; family Cricetidae; genus Peromyscus; species Peromyscus nudipes. The sequence goes on from CABHPH010144689.1 coordinate 34,789, forward strand.
ATATGCATACAAACAAAACACTATGCAGAAAAATAAATTTTTAAAAAAAATATTATGCCAAAATCTTGTTTTTTGAAAGTACTGCATGTCTGTTAGCTGGATCAGTTTTGTGCTATTTAACTTTCTGTAGAATACTCCTCAATAAAAGGTAAGGCTGTTAAAACTATTTTTAAAAGTTAGTATGTTTTCCCAGAATTTATTAAAGCATAAAATAGTATTTTGCTCTTTTATACAATTCATATCTTAATTATAGATATAGCAATTGGTTTAAAATTGATCAAAAAATGTTTTACTTAAAATTTTAATTTTTGTAGGTGGGAGACATCGTTTCTGTTATTGACATGCCTCCCAAAGTATTAAGTACATGGTGGAGAGGCAAGCATGGATTTCAGGTAAGCAACGAAAACACTGGATGTGAGAAATGAGAAAGCTCAAAGAACACTTTCTGTATGTTCCATTCGTGTAGCTGTTTACAAGATGTGCCAGGAAACGTCATTAGAGATATTGTTCAAAGATGTAGGTGATGATGTGTTAGCCTTGATTCCTGCGTCTAGTTGTACTGTGCTGGCTTTACTGTCCTCTCCTCCCCTCCCCTTCCATCTCTGAACTGGCTAGAGCCAGAGTGCAGCCAGCCTCAGGCCTGAAGACTACTTCCCAGGTGGCCAGAGACAGGAGTCTACTTTGTTTCTAATTGGTTTTAAATAGCGATTCACATAAGTTTTCTGTTAGAATTTTCTCCGTTTGATCAATTTTTTTCTATAAGAATGAGTCATTACAGTGTGTTGATGGCAGAGTAGAACTAGAAGATGTCTCACTTATCCTTTCCACATATGCTTCAACAGTTTGAGATTTGACAGTGGCATCTTTAGCAGTCCATATCTTTAACCAGTTGGCCACTTCATCACAATGGCGTCTTTTAAATAACCTTATACTAATATTTATATGATTTTATATTATCTGTTAAAACTACACAGAATAGCCTCTGAAAATGTCTTAAAATTATATTCTTAATCTGTACCGATGGTGGGGTTTTTTGTTTTTTGGGGGGGCAGGGGGAGTTGTTGCTGGTAGTTGTGGCTTCCCTATAAAACTGTTACAAAAACACTATATAAAGTGTATAACAGAGTTAGAAATTTATGAACTGTTATGTAACTATTTTAAGCTTCACCTATTTAAGAATTCTGATTAACTTTTTATGAAATGTGCATATTTAAAAGATACTAATACAGTTAAAACAGTGCAGTATGGTAGTTAATTGTAAGCTCTGGTGCCAATCTACTTGACTTTTGTCCTGCTCTATCTTGGCCATATTTTTTTGATGGAGATCACAGTACTTTATTTTACTCATAAATCTACCCTAGAGGTCAGTTGTGAGAAGACAGAAATGTTAATTGCTTGTATCAGGCCTAATGTATATGCTATTTTGCTCAATAAGTACTAGTACTAATGTTAAAACTTAAATGTTTTTATTTGAAATTTTTAGTTTTATCATTTTCTTTAGAGCACAGACAGCAATTTAATTTCCTAAGATCAGAACATTATCATCGTCATGTGGCTTCACACCTTCTTTCTGTAATTGGACTCTTCTTTCTTCTAATTTATTCAGAGTTCTGAGAAGAAATGCTTTTGATGAAATGTAAAACTGAGTAGGAGACTAGGGTATTGTTTTTTATTAAGGGGTCCATTCTTGGCCCAGTGAGATAGCTTCCAAGGTAAAAGCATTTACTGACAAGCTTAACAGACTGAGTCCAATCCCTGGGGTCTACATAGTGAGGGAGAGAACCAACTCCCCAAAGTTGACCTGTCTTTCACCATGTCCCCTGGCTTGCATGTGTGTGCCTGTGTGGTGCAACCAAATAAATGCTAATAAAGAAGTTACCAGAACCAAATTGGTTTTAAAGTGAGTGGTGGTTTGGTCTTGGCATTACTTCAGCTTTCTTCTGTGTAGCCTTAGATATGTTACTTGTTCCCTTTGGACTTAAGATTCTTCCTAAAATCAGAAGTTCTGCTTAAATTTTCATATTCTCTTTCAACATGTTAATTCTATTACTGTAATAATAGTTACGGTTTCCCCTCATTTATATAGCAAATACTTGTTGAGTCGTGCAGGCATAGATTTATTCTCCTAATTTTTAAATTAAGACCTACACAGATTAGTTTGTCAGACTTTTTTCTTTTCAAAGTCAGCGTAGGGGACTGACTAGATGGCTCAGTAGTTAAGAGCACATACTGCTCATATAGAGGCCCAAATTCAGTTCCTATTACCCACATCCGGTGGCTTTCAGCCACACATAACTCCAGCTCTAGTAGATCTGGTGCTCTTTTTAGACTCTGTGGGACCTGTATTCTCACATTCAAATGTAGTCCCCCTTATATACATATTTTTTTAAAAAGTTCCCCTTATATACAATATTTTATAAAAATATACAAAATTAGAGTACATTAACTAGTTTAAAACTAGTTTATTACAAGAATATATTATATAACATAAAATTCCTTATTTATTTTGAGGCAGGGTCTCCCTACATAGGGAATTTGCCCTGGCTGTCCTGGAACTCACTCTGTAGACCAGGCTGGCCTCAAACTCATAGAGATCTGCCTGATTCTGCCTCCCAAGTGCTGGGATTAAATGAGTGCCACCATACCGGGCAAAAATAATTTTTTTTTAATGCAGGGAGATTTGTATTCAACAATAAAATCCTGTTTATATGGGTTTTTCATTTTCCTTGGCCTCAGGAAAGCAACTGAGTCTGTAGATGACATTGAAATCTCCTCTAAGAACAGCAGTTGATGAGATACCTATAAAACCAAAAGCAAATCTTCAAATGTCACTGTCAGCACTTTTAAAAGGGAGCCCAGTATTTTAAGAACAGCTCCCCTCAGCTCATTATCCCTTGCACCTACACCAGTCATTTGTAAGAGTGCATATGGCCAATTGCATGGAGAAGTGTGAGTGGGAAAATGTGTTGGACATCTTTGAGGGAGGTGTTACTTAGCATTTCTTAGGCAGTGTTTTTTTTTTTAATTAAAAAAATCTTCCAGGTAATTATTTCCTCCCACTGTTATAGAGAGAAGATAATTTTTGTGAGGTTCGATAGTTCAGTAGAGAGCTTGGGTGCTGAATCAGTGAAGGATGGTTGGAGTTTATGTATCCCATTGCCTGAAGAGCACCAAGTATAGTTTCTCGGTTTACTCTCCACTTGTATGAACTTTGTGCTTCAGTTTTTATGCTCTAGAAAGAAACATCTTTCCTTTTCAGCCAGCGAGGCTTGCAGTCAGTGTCGGCCAGCAACATCCTGGAGCATACCCATGAACTGGTGCATTGCTGACACTGTGTGCTGTAGCATGAATCTTAGAAGGTCTTATTAATAAAATCAAACCCGAGGCCAGTTATTGGGGTGAACACTGGAAGGTCAGAGAGACAGAATAAGCCACAGCTATCTCACCTCGATGGATCCTCAACTGGTCTTGTTTCCTCAGACTGGATGCCCCGAGCCATCATCCAGAATGGGTCTCAGCTGAACTGCTGCTAGAAGCCTGAAAGCTTAACCAGCCACATGCTTCTCCAGGCCGCTTCTCCAGGCCAAATGCCTCGAGTTTCTGGTCCTCACGCCTTATATACTTTTCTGCTTTCTACCACCACTCCCTGAGATTAAAGGTGTGGCTTTCTGGGATTAAAGGCGTAGGTCACCATGCTTGGGTGTATCCTTGAACACATGAATTTCTGCCTCTGGAACGCTAGGATTAAAGGCGTATGCTACCACTGCCTATCCTCATGTTTAATATTGTGGCTGTCCTGTTCTCTGACCCCAGATAAGTTTATTAGCATACACAATATTTTGGGGAACACAATACCACCACAGTGTGCTGGCTTTATGTAAAGATGAATGCATTGTATGCTGGGAAAATTTCACTCTGCCAAGCTCGTTCTCCCTGCTCTTGTTAGATATTTTTGAATTCTGAGTTGTGAGGACCTCAGCAGAGCTAGCAACTACTCCAGGCTACTTGTGGGCCTTATTTGATATAGTTAAATGTACTGTAGCAAACCCTACCTGAATTTTGTAATCTCTAAAAGCCTTTAACAGTTGAAGGCTTTTATAGGAAGGCGTTCTTTATAAGAGCATTTTTATGTGACCCTTTTCAGAAAGATAATATTCAGAATGCCTGTACATCAGAGAAATTTAAATTTCTCTAATGTAAATCATGTTGGAGGTCCTTATATTTCATACATTGTGGTATATATAGGCGATACAAATTCAGAAGTTAAACAGTGGGGTATGTGTGTGTGTTTGTGTTCTATTATTGGACATGGGTATTTCTAAGGTTCATTCATTGCTTTATTTATGTATTATATGTTATGTTTGTTTTCTAGGGCTTTCACAACAAAAGTGCTATAGACTGAGTGGCTTAAATGCCAGAAATTTATTTTCAGAAGGTCTAGAAGTTAGAAGTCCATGACTAAACAGTTGTCAGAGTTTATTTCCTGTGAGGCTTGTCTGAGGGCCCTTTCGTATACATACTTGACAGGGATTAGGGTCTTCTATAGTTCCCCAGGCAAGAGGTAGCCAGAACTTTGGGTATTGGCCATGCTTGAAAAGAGATTAGGGTCCTTGTGAAGAATTCCCTGGAGAGACTGTTGGGTCGGTATCCTGACTTACTCCTGGAGTCAGGTGCATCTGAGAAGGGCCTGTGTCAGGCTCACAGGTTAGCATCAGGCCCTCAGTAGTGTGTCAGAAGTCCTTGTGGCATTAGGCACTCTGCTCCAAGCACAGAGGACAAACAGGCTTATAGTACACTCTCCTGTGTTTCTCAGCTAGAATCTCTGGAGATCTTGCAGGGATTCCTGAAGCAGTGAAGTCTTCAGTGGGACTCAGGTGACCTGTGGAAGTCTTTGTCAGAGGGACTGGCAGACTGGCAGTGCATGAACACTACATCATACCATAGAGGAGGAGCCATATGCAGTGACAGTCTGCTTGATAGAGGTGCATAGGAAGTGAAGGGCTTGGCTTGGCTTAGGGTGACTGTGACTCAGGTCTTTATAGGAATCTGGGTGACCATGTGTAGATGACGCAGGAGAAGGGAAGAGAGGAATGAAGACATAGGCTGCTGCTTCCCATTCTGCAGACAGTCTGCTAGGATGCCATCCTCTGAACACTGCGGTGGGCCTCTAAATGTCCATGCTTGCAGCTCTGCTTGGCTGATGAGCTTTGTCTTTTTGTCAAGGTCCCACTTGTGTCTTGGCTCTTTCTGACCACATGGCATGACATGACCGATCCCTATATGGAGATCTTCCCTTATGATTACTGTGAAGTAGCTGTACAATTGCTATGTGATGAAATTGTTTTATTATCATTTCTGAAAACAACTAGATTTAATTTTTAGTAAAGTTTTGGATTTCAGGCTAAAGTGAGCAAGTAGTTCACAGAGTTTCACAGAATCATTTACCCCATAATCTTTCCATTACTTATGTCGTGGTTTATAATGCATTGACTGTGTGGCAGGCACAGACCTTTGCCACCCCTCAGCTGTTGGCAGAGTTCATCTACAGTACGCAATACACATTCTTTCTAGAAAATGGTCTGAGGTGATGTACAGGTTGGACACAGATAAGAAAAGTGCAGTCTCAGTTCCTGTCCCACAACTACTGAAGACCAGTTTTTGACTTGGTTTATAACTAATGAACCAATATTGATATACTATTTTAGCTGTAGCCCAGTCTTTAAATTAGGCTATAGAGTGTTGTGTATATCCTATGGGTTTTGACAGAGCGTATGTATTGGATATGCCGTAGTTCATGTTTCCATTCACCCACTGAAGGACACCTTGCTGCTCCTGTGTTCTGACAAGTATGAGTAAAACTGCTATTATGTCCACTTGTATGTTTTGTGTAGATTTTATGCTTCTAAGTCCTTTGGATAAATACCAAGGTGTGCGGTTATGGGATCACATAGTAAGAATACATTCAGCTTTTAAAGAAAAGTTCTAAGTGTCTTCCAGAGTGGCTGTCCCACTTCACATTTCCACCAGCTATACGGGTTCTTGCTGCTAAGCTTCCTTGTTCCTGTGTGACAGCAGTCAGGTTTTGAGGGTTTATCCGTCACACCAGTGTTTAATGATATTGCATGGCTGTCTTAACACTTGAGGTTATACTGCTCTTCTGCTGCAAGTTGCCCTTTCTACGCCACCTTTGCCTCTGATGCTTCAGCCTTAGTGTGTATAAGAACCATGAGACAAACATCTTAAAACACTGAATCTGCCTCAGTAGTTGTGGGGTGGGATGCCAGACCACCTCTGACATGTTTTGTCTCTGTGCCTACTAGGTAAGCTCAGATAGTCAGCTGGTAGTTGCTTAAGACCAGCAATTTGCTGCATTATGTTCAACACATTATCTTAGCCCAGACCATACTTTAGCTATGAGAACAGAAGGGTAAGTTCATCCATGTGTTTAAATTATACCAGGACTCTCTTTTCTTTAAACTTCTGGGAGTAGGAAGTGTGAAATGATATTAACTACAATGATTTGAAATTCTGAAATGTGTAGGTTTTGTCTCCTAAGGAATATATTGAATCATTTATCTTCGTTGTTTAAGGTTTTCATCATATTACATACTTCAGGTGGAAAAGAAGCCTTCACTGTTCTAAAATAACTGGCATCACTCAGATTCATGTAACTAGGTGTAGACCACTTGGGATTGTGGAGTAAGGCCTTAGCACATTTTTTCCTTAGGTAAAAGGCATTATTATAGTGGTAACATCTTTGATCACTATTAGTTTAAGTGCAGTGTTCTCAGAGGGTTTCTGTCTTGGAAATGGTCTCCACTTGCATCAGAATGGCCCAAGACATGTGTTAAAACTGGGTGTTGGTATCAGCATCTCAGGGTATGGAGCAGGAGGTTGAGTTTTATAGCAAGTTCCACAGATGATTTTCATGGCACATATGAAGCCCACTGATTCAGCCTCCTATTGTTAACCCTGTGCACAGATATATGGAGTCAATACAGTTCAGCAGTTCTTCTGTCTTCTCAACTCACAGGGAATCTTCCTTACATACATTGGCAATGTGGTTAATCTAGAAGAAAAATCTCATTTGGAGGTGACAGCGATTTGTATACTTGTGTTCTTTTAGTTCTCCACAGGATGGTCATGGATCACCTGTTTAGTTTTTCAGTTATTCCAGAACACTATGTGAGTGTTTCTGTGCACAAAAATTAAAGCAATTCTTAAATACCAATACTGTCTTTACCCAGGAGTTCAATGTGCTTCTTTGTAACTGATTGTCATAAAAAAATGTAGGTACTTGGAAATCTTGCCCCTCTAAAAAAGCTACACCTTTTTATAACTCAAAATAAAATAGAGCAAAACGTTTCTTTTCTAAATAAGTAATGAGAAATTGTATTAATATACAATGGATTTCATCTAGAACATCACATATTTTCAAGAGCAGAAGGAATATATGATACAATAGAAGTCATTTCATAAGTGCCTTTGTAAGCTATTCTAAGTGTTTTTCATTAACCTTTAATTCTCACAACTTTAGGTAAGAGTCCTTTTATTGCATTTGCATGTGGAAAAAAAACCCTAAAACAGCCTACTGTCCAGTGCAGAACCCACATAGAAACAGGCGTTCTAGGTAAAGAACAGATCACAGTAGCAATTAATGAACAGTAGTAACCTCTGTTTGTCTGCTTGCAAGAATCCTAGATTTCTGTAGTAGATGACAGTGGGCCGTCTGATTCTAAACTGGTCATTTAAGAGGTAGAAGTCTGGAGATGGGGCTGGAGATGGGGTTAGGAGCTTTGGCTGTTCTTCCAGAGGACCCAGGTTCAATTCCTAGCACTCACATGGCAGCTCACAACTGTCTGTAGCTCCAGTTCCAGGGGATCTGATACCTGTGGCAAAACACCAATGCACATTAAAAAATCAATCCCCAATATCAACCTTGTTTCCAAATGCATGTGTATACCTGTATTTGTGTACATGTGCACCCTCACATATGTATGAGGACACACATGCAGGCACACATGGAAACAGGCACACACATGCAGGCACAGCACACACAGAGAGAAAAAAGTCTAGACACAGAAATTTAGATAAATTGTTTTATTTTATAGAAACAGTAAATACAAAATACAGTCATGACCAGAATACTACAAATACAGAACTGAGTTCTGACTTTGCATCACCCCTCTTAGATCATAGAAATGTGTAAATTTTATGTATTTTCAATCATTGCTGATGTTTAAATTTTTCAGGTTGGTGCCATTGTTGTCACTGATGCCCAGCAATGAATTTGCTACTGCATAGCTTTTTATTACTTTATGCCATCAAAATATATCCTGCCAAGTGATGGCTGACACTTCTAATTTCACTGAAGCCATTGATAAGACAGTTATGGGCAGTAGTTATTAAGCTCTTCAAACTTTACGTTCTCCCCGTTTGAACTGTCTTCTAAGACTTTCTTATGACTCTGAAATAAAAGTTACAAATGATACCTCTACCTACATGTGTATTTAATTTCAAAAACAGCTGAAACTTTTACACACACCAGACCTAAAAAGCAAAATAATTTCTGTCTTTTAAAATACACAACATTTAGATACAACTACTTAGGGTAAGTGCATGAGAACTCTCCTACTTTAAGAGGAGTCCACAGACTGAACAGCATTTATTAAGCTTAGCAAGACCCATTGATAATAGCATCAAAAATATGCAGTCATAAAGCTATCTCTGAGGAGAACTGTGAAAATTATGCATACTCTATACTACAGAACCTTGCTGGTTGAAATGAAAGACAACCCAAGTGTGTTGGCAGGCTGTGTCCTTAAGCTATTCTTCCTTCTGAAACTGATTCTAGGTAAAAATCTCCACAAACCTCTTTTGTAGAAATTGATGAGAGGATTAAACAATTCACATGGAAATGCAGAGGATTTAGGATAGAAAAACCATGCCTGACTTGTAAAACACCCAATATAGAGAGCTAGCACAAAGTGAAAGTCTGCTATAGAACTTCTGGATCAAGAGCTTGTGGTATTGATGCAAATCAAAACAGCTTAGTGGAACAGAATAGAGTCTAGAAATAGACCCACACATACATGGACGAGTGATTGCAACAACCATCAGTAGTCAGTTCAGTGAAGGAACGTTTTATTTTTGCCTCCAAGATGAACTTTAGTTCATATGTTGCATCAAGTGTGAAAATTGACTCAAAATGGATCACATACCCAAAAGTAAAGGATAAATTATAAAACTCCTCAAATGAAAATAAGAGAAAATGTCTGTGGCTTTGGATTAGGCAAAGATTTCTTAAATGTAACATCAGATGAACAATTCATAAAATAAATTTAATTTTATCAAAATGTAAAAAGCACCATAAAAAAGAATAGAAAGATAAGTAAAGACTAGGAGCTAGTATTTGCAGTAATTATATCTGATAAAGAACTTGTATACAGGACATATGAATGAATTCCAAAATTCACCAAGAAGTGGAACTTGCTTTCAAAGATGGACAAAGGTTACAACATATGCATAACCAAAAGGATTTTAATGGCAAACATATAGAGATTTCCAGTACCAATAATCCTCAGGAAAGTGCAGGCTAAAACAGTGAGGCATAGCCACATAACTTAGTGGCAAGGCTGAAGAATTAGACATTTTGTACAGTGCTGGTTAGAATGTAGGGTTCTCTGCCAGTTTGGCTTACAGTTTGTTGGATTTTTAGGTGAATTTTATACCTATTATATATCTTACACATTCCATTGTTAATGAATTACCCAAGACGAAAGAATGTTTATGCAGAAGCTTGAACATGGATGGTTATAACAGCTTTATATATAATAGTCAAAGACTATAAATGATTATCTGTGAAATACAGATTCATGAATAGGCATATGGTAGCATCCATACAATGACCTGTTACTAAGGAATAAAAAGGAATTAATCATTTATACATGTAGCTACACAAATGATCTTCAAAATAATGCTGTGTGGAAGAAGACAGATAATGCAACTTTATTCCACCGGGCTTCATTCATATGCAGTCCTAGGAAATTCAAAGTAATGTACAGTGGTATATAGGTGATCAGGGGCTGCCTGGCAGCAGGGGAAGAACGTGAGATGTAAGGAAGGAAGAGTTACAAAGGAACCTTGGAGTTGGTCTCAGAACTTATTAAAATATACTTTTAATCATGTGCAGTTCATTGTTTACCAATTGAACTCAAGAAAGTAAAAGAAAAATTATGCTCAGCCCACTTAACAATTTCTGTCTTCTACATCCATTTACTCTTCTTCATTTTACGTATCATAAGCTTTTTGTTACCTTTTTATTATTCTATTCTTACAGATTTCCAGTGAAATTCTGCTTCTTATATCACACATCCCTTCTACTTTGAAAGATACATTGCTACTATATTTCTTCCTAAAACAGACCTTTTGTCCCTCTGGTGTTCAGAATTTGCTGGTTTTATATTCTGCAGAATGAACTTCAAATTCCTTGCTTGCTATGAGAAAATGACCACTCATGACTCTGACCACACATTCTCATTCATTCCGTTTCTGTCTTTTATTCCAGTGCTCTCTCTTTTAAAAAGATTTAACTTTTTGTTATGTGTATGAATGTTTTGCCTGCATATATGTAAGTGAATTGTGTATGTGCCTGGTTCTGGTAGAAGCCAGAAGAGAAATATTGGATCCCATGGAATATAGTTACAGGCATTTGTGAGCTGCCCTGTGAGTGCTGGGAACGCCAGTGCTCTTAACTGCTCTAGTTTTTAAACTTACTCATTGACCGTATTTAACCATTAACCCACCCACTCCAACTTAAACATGTTACTCTTTCCTGCTCTTGTGTCTTTTCTAAGTGATAAAGGAAACTATAGGTTTAAGGCAGTTGTAATTTATTTTGTCTTATTTGGCTTTTCCTTGAATTAACTCAGAAAAGAAACAGAATCTCCTCAGGTGTTTGCCTTATAAGAGACACCTCTGCCCCACACTCTGTATTGTGTGACTGATGTCATTCCATTGTCCTTTCATTTCCTATCACCCACTTCTTGTATTTACTGTCCCTATCCAATCTAGATTCTAGGCTCAGCATTACATTGAAGGTGTGAAAAATATTTTCCTCCCAGCCCTCACAAATGTGTAGTTGGACCAGACTCTTACAACAAAAGACAAATTAACACGAGAGAACCAAATTTTATTAACATGGAGTGCGTGCAGCATGAGAGCCTCAGGGAACAGTAACTGCAAGCAGTGGCCTGGAGTCTCGTTTACCTTCAGCAGGGTAACAGTTGATTTTGGAGAAATGACAATGTAAGGGAAAGCAATCCCCATTTTCCAAAGGTGGAGAGCTAGTGAGGTGAGTGTAGGGAACTGGAGGCGTCAGCTTGGCTCCAAGCGCCCCCTGGTGCCTTTACAGGGTTTTACAGAGGATGAATGAGGTTGCACATCCTCTAGGGTGGAGGGAGACCGCAGACCTTTTACTAATGTAATAGATTTCTGTCCTGCCTCAGGCCAGACCTTCTTAAACTGTTTCTCCTCATAACTACTCCCACTGGAGAACCAGTGAACAGCCTTGGGTATACAGGTATAAAAAATAGAAATACAGCCGGGCGTTGGTGGCGCACGCCTTTAATCCCAGCACTCAGGAGGCAGAGCCAGGCGGATCTCTGTGAGTTCGAGGCCAGCCTGGGCTACCAAGTGAGCTCCAGGAAAGGTGCAAAGCTACACAGAGAAACCCTGTCTCGAAAAACCAAAAAAAAAAAAAAATAGAAATACAAATCAAACACTTAATAAATCATAAAGAAATCTATTTTAAAACAATTCTTTGGTATACGTATGGTTTTATTACTTATTGATGATATGCTTGTTTAGCTTTAAATACAAATTAAACCTTGACTGCATATTTTATAATGTGGGATGTAGAACATCATCGTTAATTTTTAATTACTTTTGGTGATTTTGTGTACAGAAATGTTTTACTATTGCCAAATTTTTATGATCCCCACTTACACAACCTTTGTTTTAAGAAGCTGAGCTTTAGACAATCAGAGGGAAGACGGAGCTCCCCTGTATTTCAGTTGTCTTCAGCTCAATGTTCTTTGTATTCTGAGGAGGTAGACTGTAGTTTTCTTCAACAGTCATCTATCATAAGTGTACTCCTACAGCCTGCATCTGTGACAGCACTTGTGGCCTCTGGCTGAATGCAGAAACAAGTGTACGCGTCTCCCTAGTCCTTGTGGCTAAGCCTCATCGCTGTCAGCCTGCTGTCCTCTTGACATCTCTCTTGACTGACTTGGCACAGCACTTTGCAAGTTCTGGCTTTGTATTTTTTTTTTCTGTTGCCTTGACCATGGAGTGCTCTACCATTTGACCTCTACATTTTGGGGAGACTTGCCTCCTCATTCTCTTTGCTCTGGGTTTTAAATAGCATGTTTCTGTCAACTCCCAGATTGACATCCCAATCTCTGACCTTATCTCTGAATCTCAAACCCATCTGTCAGGGTGTAAAGCTTTTTTTTTTTTTTCTGATGGAAATTAGGGAGTGGGCATTTCAGAAGACAGTGCAGTGTGATTTGTGGGAGATGAAGAGTGTAGGGAGAGAGAGACTCAGGTAGAAATGTGTAAAGAACCCATGCAGGAACTGCTCACAACCAGTCAGTGCAAACAGAAATAAGACTAAGGAAGTGAGGACTGACATTCCAGCTTTCAGATCCTTGGTAGTAAGAGCCTTTGCCTGTTTTGTTCTGTTTGTCTCTTTCTCTTTATTTTTGAAAAGTACTGTTTTCTACTATAACAGCTCACTGGGAACAGAGAGTTAGATCCAGTTTTAAAATTTTAGACTAATTGACAGCATAACCTAATTGACATTAGACTTACTGACATCATGCGCATGTATGAGATGGTGTTGGAAAGGGCCTGGAGGTCGAATTGGAATCGGTCTAAAACAGAGTAGATTCGCCGAGAATGGTTGTGGAAAGGGGAAAATAATTTGCATTTCTATGAGGTTGTACTGGTTTGAATATCCTCAGTTATGTGGTTTTCTTCAGAAATAGGATGTGCAGATATAGAAAAGGTTTAGTTTACTTTGGGGTGTTGCTGAATTTGGTTTGGTACAAGACTAATATGCAAGGAAGCTGAGGGCATTGGTTTAAATGTTCACATGGTCAACAAGGTGTCCATACTGGATAGGAAAAAAGTTGAAAGAGACATAGTTACCCAAGGGAGGAATGATAGACATGAAAAGGTAGAAGTCCTCGAATTTCAACATCAGTTGTGGAATATAAACACTAAAGATTTAGGGGGCAGGAAGTTTTGATCAGTAAGTGAAATAGTGGAGTTTTCGCTTTCTAAGGCTAAATAACTCCCATAAGAAGAATCTGTGGTGAGACTGAGTAGCAGCAGATCTTTGCTAAGCTTTAAAGGCTTTGCTCGTCTGACAACCCCTGAGTTTCCCTAGCCATAAATTAAACTGGAAAAGTTTGTAGAAGTCATGATCTGCATGCTGCTCTCATGTTGAAATTCCTTTTAGCTTTTGGCTAACTGCTTCAGAGACAGTATTAGGAGAAGGCCTCCTTGGTGCACAAGGATTCTTTTCTGTTCCTACTTGTACCAAAGCTCCAGGCTATTCATATCTCATTGCTTTTTTACCTAACATTTTCTTTAATTTGCATCAAAATATTTTTAGTATGCTCATTGTTGAAGCTAAACCAGACTCTCTAATTAACTTACTTGTTCTCAAGATAGGCCACAGCCCAGCCCATCACAGCTCTCCGTGTTTTTATAAGAGTCCAAGGCTGAGCTAAGACTTGCCAACCTGCTGGAATAGATTCTAAAAGCTACCAGTGGTGCACAGGTGCAGGCCCCAATAGATAGCTACAGATTAGGGGTGAACTGGAGTCACTTGTAAAACTCTGTGAGTTAGTGTAGTTACTACGTGTAACCATTACTAAAAATTGAAGTATGTAAGTTTACAATAAATGTAAGTTTTAAAATACAGTGTTTTGTGACTGATCTCTTATATTCCACTATTCCTGCTCTTGGCATTCTATTCTTCTCATGGGTTTGTATGATACAAATATTACATCACCAAGTGCTACTCTGCATCACTTTTCAATTTTGTGCCCCATTGACACTTTAGAACCAACTGTGGTGGGATGCTTATGCCACAAACACTAGCAAATGCCATAAATCAAAAACCATTTTCTTCATTGGGGTCTGTTAATAAACACCAGCACATTCCCAGGTTTAATACCTTCTCTGACCTCTCACTTCATCGAAGAGACTTAGAGGGAAACTACTGAAGTAATGTTCCTCACCCCTTCTGTGAGCCCCTCCTTACTCTGTCCCAGCCTTTCCTCAAAATCAGTCTTTTCTCTCTTTCAGTGTCTTCTTTGTTGTCTCTCTGCCATCTTCTTCCAAAGCTAAATCTCATTTGACCCCGGATGATTGATAGGCCTGCTTCTCTTATTCCCAACACTGATGCAGAAAGAATAAGATAAAAAACTAGATATCACAGCAAGTAGGTCCTATTGCCAGAGCTCTAGACACATTCACTACTTAACACGTGGAGTGGTTTAGAATTCTTCATATGTGCTGGAGTAGTTAACATCTGTCTGATAAGTATCAGTGTTCATTAACGATTTCAAGTTAGTTACATCAGTGACTAATACTTTCAACAGAATACAATTTCATTTGTTTATGATGGATCATTTATAATAGGAACATAGAATCTGCTTGCCTTCTACAAATATGTACAATTGTCTGTCAAGATCCCTTCAACATTAGGAATGCTTTTAACTTTAAGGAAAAGAATACATGAGAAAAGGTAGATGATGTCTGCAGTTGAGTCAACAGCTTTAATGATGGTAGGCAAAGGCCTCTGAGATTCTCTAGAACTTTCATTGTAGTCAGGTGATGGCTGAGGTGCCTGTAAGCACAAGGAGAGACAGGAGAATAGCATGACATTGCATTCCCATATACCTAAATAGTACATTGAGACAATCTTAAAAGATAAAAATAGAATATGTGATGACATGGACCCCTGAAAGAAACTCATCAAGCTTTGAGCAGTTTTTGTAGGGAAGTGATGGGAAACTTGTTATTTGCTGAGTTTCAGATAACACCTGAGTTTAAGAACTAGGCTAGGGATGGATGGATATATATCTGCCTGCCTCTGCCTCCCGGGTGCTGGGATTAAAGGCATACACTACCACTCCCTGCAAGGCTAGGTATTTTTACTTAAACTCTTGAAGTGTAAGTGGTGAGATTGCTCATTCACAAGTTGGAAAACTAAGCTGTTTACTCAGTGCCCAGAGCCTAGAATGTGGGTGAGCTGCTTTTCCCATCTGGTCTTAATGGCAAATTTCAGGTTTTTATAAATTGAACTGAATTAAGCTGTTAGGGGAGGAATAACATTTGAGAGTAACTTAGCTTATGTACACACAGAGAAGAGATGGTATTATGTCCTATTCATCTGGTGGAGGAGCGAGAGCCCTGAAGTCTTCAGTAGCCAGCATACTGGGATAATAACATAGCATTTGACAAGTGATTACTACATACAATCAAGTTAAACTAATCTGTTTAATCCCCATATACACCCTTATGAGATAAGTATTATTATTATTGTGTTTGGAGAGGGTAACTGAATTATAGAGAGGCCAAGTTGCTTATCTAACCTAGCAAGCAGCAAATTCAGGATTGGCCTAGTCCTCTTGCTTTTGAGGCTGCCCTGTTAGCCAGTGTGCCATATATCCTCTTGCAGAATACATAATTTTTTTTAAAAAATGAGGATTTTTCAAGTTGATTTTTACTCAGTCCAACCAATCTTGGAAGGATTTTACTTGCTTGGAGAAATAGGAAGTTGAATATATGTTAAAAGAATTTTACTACTAAAACATTTTTAATGCATCATTTTATAAGACATGGCTTTAATAATCCCTAATTCAAAATTTTTAGACAAACCCATACTCTGTTAACAACTCCTTATTAACTTACTATGTGATTATGTGTTTGTAATTTTAAGAAGTATCATAGAGAATATTGATCCAGAAATTGAAATAAGAATGTAACAAATGAGTCTGTGAAAATAACCCCACACAGATGGGAACTATACAGCTCAGAACATCGTGAGTCATACTCTTGGAAGACAGTCCCATTCTTCCCCAGTCTGTCAACAAAGGGAGATGCAGGGTGATGGAGTTTTCATGTTTCGTCTTTTAACATCTGCTGCATGGTGTCCTATTTATATCCCTATCTGAGGAAACATCTATAAATATTGGTAAAGATTTTTCTTTATACATTTTCTCTAGGGTGTTTATCTCTGTAGTCATTTTCTTGGTCACACCATACCTCTGAGTGTCTGGAACTCAGTATTTTTCAGATACACCTTGTTGGAATTTCACCTAAGGCCCTGCAGGCAACTGGGATGTAAGGGCAGTATGTGCTCTGCAAAGCCACCGTCTGTTGCACTGGATGCAAGGGCCTTTCTCTTCCTCCTGCTCCCCCTTTCCTGCACTGTGATTCCTTAGCAGCAGTGGGTACTGTCATTTTAAGTGAATCACTATTTCAGGAACCTATCTTCATTGTGTTATTTTTAAATGAAACCTGCAGGAGAGTGAAGAAGATAGAAAACAATTTGAATGATGGCTTGGTGTTAGTCTTTTTTTTTTTTTTTTTTTAAAAATCAACCTAACTGTTGACTGTAGAGTTATCAATACTACTAGGTTAAGATTTCAGCAAAGTAAATTATTAACTAGTTATAATTTTACCTATTTGATGTTTGGCTCGTAGTCTGATTAGATATTTTGGTTGATATGAAAGAATTTTAGGAAATTTAAAACTCTAACAGAGCAGACCTAGATATTTGGACAGAAAACCACATGTAGTTTCATATATTCATAGCAACAGACTGTTTCATTTTTTGTTTGTGTAATTGTCATCTGGTATTCAGGGACTTGGACTATTAGAATCATTTGGGAGGGGCTGTGGAGACCATCACTGGAACTGAGTAGGCAGTGTTCACACACTGGTCTATTTGCTGGTTTGGAATCCTCTCTTTGTTGCTTTTCTTTAGGTGGGACTCTTCCCTGGTCATTGTGTCGAGTTAATTAACCAGAAAGTTCCCCAGTCAGTGACCAACTCAGTGCCAAAACCAGGTGAGTGCACCTTCTCCATCATGTGATTGTGGCCAGCTGGTTGCAGATAACATATGTTGTATTTCAAGAAAGTGTTTTGCTTGCTTTGCTGTACTTTGCATTTATTGATACGATACATGTTTTATGTGGTTTTGATTTTTAAATGCCTTCTTTTTTGTAGAGCATGTCACAAAGAATTATGTGCATTCCCATTTTTTTGGCAGTTTTAATGAACTGTGGGTTGTGTAAGCGTTGTCATTATTTGCTCTTCTAATTACATAGTAGGAGGCTAGATACTGATGGATAAGGTGAGTACAAGTTAGAGAAGTAACATTGGAAGCCACCTGTGGTGGCTTTTGTTTATAATCCCACTATGTGGGAGGTAGAGGCAGGACAATCAGGAGTTCAAGACTAGACTCAACTGTGTTGTGAATTTGAGTTCAGCCTAATTATATGAGACCCCTTTTCAAACTACACACACACACACACACACACACACACACAGGAGGAAAGAAACAGACAGAATGACAGACTTACCTAATCTGGGTGGTATGATTAGTTGAAAGTTAAAAGTTGCAAAGAACATGTATTTTATCTGTAAGTATGGCCATAAAAAACTGTTTTAAACAGCATTTCTAGTTTTTTCTAGTATATAAATATGTGTAGTAGCTTATAAGGAAGCAAAGCAATATTACAGGGGATTTAAGTAATAAAGAGAATGGGGGATTTTTAAATTTATTCAAGTGATTTCACCCGGACAAGATTCTGCTGAATCCCTAGTGCAAGGATGCTTGTTTTGATATGCATTTTATTTTTATTTTTTTAAGAACTAGTCTTACTGTGTAGGGCAGTTTGGCTGCAATCTTCCTGACTCTGCCTCCTGAGGATTAGAGGTGTAAACTACATGCCTTGACATAAAGTTTTAAAAAGAAAAATAAGAACAATGTAGTGAAATTTTCTTTTCCTGGTTATCTTACGTTTCTTCTGCTCTTTCCCTCCATCCTAATGAAAGAAGAAGAAATTTCTGGGCCCCAAAATTCATTGGAACTCTTGAATTTAGAATCCATATTTGAGAAGCAGGAAAAGCAAAGGTTATTCTTTTCTGTTAAGTGTTCTCCCACGTCTTCTCAGCATGCATCAGGCAATGTGTGTGTTGAGCATGCAAGAAAAGCTCAATGGGACAGCCTTCCAGTGTCTCTCTTCACAGGTTAGGGGCGTTGTTTCATTTTCTCTCATAGGCATTTATTTTAGGGAGACTAACTATATTTCTCAGCAAAGAAAATTGTTCAGAATAGTGTTGTCTGCAATTTTACGTAAGCCAGGATTCTCTTGTCATTTTCAAGCAATTTTGTCCTGTTTGGGGTGTTTGATTGATAAATGTTTATTAGTAACTTTGGTGATTATAGGTTTCTTTTACAGTATGGCATTAGTCATGTAAAAGACATTTTTAAATATAATTTACGTACCATGAAGTTCACTCTTTTAAAATACATAACTCAGGGCTGGCGAAATGGCTCAGCGGGTAAAGATGCTTGTCACTCAAGCCCTACAACCTGAGTCTATCCCCAGAACTCACATGAAAATGGAAGGAGCAAAACTGATTCCACAAAGATGTCCTGTGACCTCCATGCTCATACTCTGGTACACACCTAGACAGACAGTACACACATATACACAAACAAAAGTTTTATATGTATAAAATAGAATATATAATTTGTAGTCTTCAGTGTCCTCACACTTGTAAAGCCAATATAGAACGTTTTTATTACCCCCAAAAGAAATCCTGTGTCAATTAGCAGGCATTGGAAACTCTCTTCTGCCTTACTCCTCTGACCCAGTTTACTCTTTGTCTCTATGGTTTTTTTCTATTTGGACATTTTATCTTTTGTAGCTGGTTTCCTTCACTGTGCATAATGTTTTCAAGGCTTCCCATGCTCTAATGTAGCTATAACTTAATGATATTTGCCTATTCATGTGGAGTTGTTTGTATTTCTGGCTGTTCTAAACAATCACATGCAAGTTTTTGACATGTTTTCATCTTTCTGGTACATAGGGATTTTTTAATTAATGTAAAAATAATGGGCTTCCTAATGACACATATACACTACTATACGTTGCTCATATTTGCCCACAGCTACCTTTACCTGTTCCTGCTCTCCCTTCTCAATGGTCCCCCCCCATAGATGTCTGCTTTCCTGATATCTAGATTGTGCATCTGAAAGAGGCCAAACAGTATTTTGTCCTTTTAGATTTCACATGACAAAATGCATGTGTAGATTGGGTTTTCTTCTTGCCTGTTACCCTCTCTTGCTCTTCCCTATCTTCATGTATTTTCCTCCCTCACTCATAGTTACTTCCCCACTCCATATCACAGTGTACATATTTCAATCTGGATTGGACTTGTGAGAGGAGATATGATAGTTGTCTTTCTGAGCTTCCTTTTTTTGCTTTACACAATGACTCCAGTTTCATCCATTTTCCTGTGAATGTATGTGATGGCTAATCTCAGTTGTCAACTTGACACACCTCGGAGCAGTCTCCTTTATGGCTGATGTGTGTATGTACCACATTAAAAAAATATTCATCTGTTGATGGACATCTAGCCTGGCCCCATATTTTGGCTGTTGTGAATACTACAACAGTAAAGATGAATGTGCAAGTGTTTGTGATTTGCTGACATAACTTCCTCTGGGTATGTGTCCAAGAGTGGTGTGTTAATTATTTTTCTCATTGTTCTGTCAAAATGCCTGATGAAAGCAACTTAAGAATGAGGGCCTTGTGTTGACATATGATTGGAAGGAACACCATAGGGAAAGCCTGGCAATGGGAATATGAGACAGTTGGTCACATTATGTCCTCAGTGTCTTAGTTCGGGTTCCTACTGCTGTGATGAAACACCGTGACCAAAGCAACTTGGGGAGAAGGAGCGATTGGGCTCACACTTCTGCATCATTGTCATCATTGAAGGAAGTCAGGACAGGCGCTCATGCAGGACTTGAACCTGGAGATGGGCGCTGATGCAGAGGCCATGGAGGGATGCTGCTTACAGGGTTGTTCCTCGTGACTTGCTCACCCTGCTTTCTTATAGAACCCAGGGCCACCACTGCGGGGATGGCACCACCCACCATGGCCTGAGCTCTCTCTTTCATCAGTCACTAATTAAGAAAATGACCTCCTTGTTTACATCTTGTTTACAGCCCATCTTCTGGAGACATTTATTTAATTGAGGTTTCCTCCTCTTAGGTGACTTTAGCTGATGTCAAGTTGACATAGAACTAGTCAGCACTGTCAGGAAGTAGAGAGATGAATACTGCTGGCTCCTTCCTCCTTTCCCTGTTTTATTCAGTCTGGGAATCTAGTCTATGAGACAGTACCATCCACATTCAGAGTAAGTTTTTCTCTGTTAAGTCTCTCTAGAAACATCCCCACAAATATGCCCTTATGCATGTTTCTATATTTGAATCACCTAGGTGATTGTATGTTTATTGGCCATTTGTATTTTTAAGAACTGTCTGTTCAGTTAACTTGCCAGTTTATTGATTGATTGATTTGTGGGAAAATCTTTATAGAGTCTAGATGTTAACCTCTTCTGAGATGTACAGTTGACCAAGGTTTTATCCCATTCTGTACACCATCTCTTCATGCTGCTAATGGCTTTCTGTGCCGAGGTTTTTTTAGTTTCATGCACCTGCAGTTTGTCAGTTCTCGAAGTTATTTCCTGAACTATTAGAGGCTTTTTCAGAAAGTCCTTTCATATGCCTATATCTTGAAGTGGTTTTGTATGTTCTCCTCTAGCAGTTTTAGAATTTCAAATCTTATATTAAGTTTCAGGACATGTATTAAGTTTTGGTAAATTGTGAACTAATTTTTGTACAGTATGAGAGAGGGATCTGGTTTCATTCTTCTACATGTGGTTATCTACTTTCCCCAAATGATTTCTTGAATCCTATGCATGCTTCTGGCACCTTTGAAAAACATTAAGTGCCTGAAGTTACATGGTTTATTTCTAGACATTCCATTCTACTCCGAACTCTTGAAGGGGGTACACAGAGATAGACAGAGAGGGCAGGGGCAGAGAGAGGGAGAGAGAGACACTCAGTAGCATGCCATGTTGTTTGGGCGCTGTAGTATAATTTCAGATTAGTTCTTTTGATACTATTAGCATTGCTTTTCCTGCTTAGGGTCACAGTCATTCTTCAGGGATCTTATGCTTCCATATAAATTTTAGGGCTCTTTTTTTTTCAGTTCTGTGAAGAACATTGTTGGAATATTAGTGGGGATTACATTAACTGTGTAGATAACTTTTGGTAATATAGCCATTTTCACCATATTAATTCTTCCAATCAACAATCATGGGAAGTTTTTCCATCTTCTAGTGTTCTTTTTTTTTTTTCATTTTTTTTCTTTTGTTTCTTAAAGTTCGTCATGAAGACCATTCACCTCTTTGCTTAGGTTTGTTCTTTGGTAGTTATTTTATTTTTTAAGCTATGTTAAATTCTTTTCCCCCTGTCCCCCTTTCTCCTCATGTTCCTTGTTGGTGTGTAGAAAGGTTACTGATTTTTGTGTGTTGAATACGTATCTTTCTACCTGGTTAAAAGTGTTTAATAGATCGAAGAGTCTTCTGGAGGTTTCTTTAGGGTCTCCTAAGCTGTCTGCAAATAGGAAAAACTGACCCTTTTCTTTTTTTATAGATATTTTATATCCTTTTGGTACCTTTCTCTTGTTCTTCTGTCCTAGTTAAGATTTTAGGTTCTATACTGAATTAAGAGTGAGTGGACACCTTTATCTTGTTCCTGGTTGTAGAGGCTGTACTGTCAGTTACCCTCTTACTGTAACATTGGCTATAGGTTTGGCATATGTAGTCTTTATTCTATTAAGATACATTCCTTCTATTCTTTACTTTTTCCAAGAATTTTCATTATTTCCTGAGCTTTATCAAAGGCATTTTTTTGCATCTAATGAGATTATCCAGATTTTTGTCCTTAAATCTGTTTATATATTGGGTTTTTTGTTTGTTTGTTTGTTTGTTTGTTTGTTTGTTAAACCATCTGTGCTAGGTAGTTTTTTTGTTTTGTTTTGTTTTTTGTCAGCATGATACAAGCTAGAGTCATCTCAGAAGAAGGAACCTTAATTGAGAAAAATGCCTTTCTATCACATTGGCCTGTGGGTAATTCATTAATATTGATGTGGGAGGATCCAGCCACCTGTGGGCAGGTGGTCCTTGGTTACATAAACCGGGAAGCTTAGTGATCTGTGGAGAGTGTGGTGGTTTGAAAGAAAATGCCCCCCAAAGGAAGTGGCCCTGTTAGGAGATGTGGCCTTGTTGGAGGAAGGGTGTTACTGTGGAAGCAGGCGTTGATGTCTCTCATCTGTGCTCAAGCCATGTGCAATGAGGCAGTTCACTTCCTGTTGCCTGCTAGATGTAGACTCTCAGTTCCTCTCCAGCATCATGTCTGCCTGCATGCTGCCATGTCCTGCCATGAAGATAATGGACTAAATCTCTAAAACTGTAAGCTCCCTCATTAAATGTTTTCCTGTATAAGCGTTGCTGTGGTTGTGGTGTCTCTTTACAGCAATAGAAACCCTAACAAAGACAGAGAGCAAGCCAATAAGCAGCATTCCTTCATTACCTCTGCTTCAGTTCCTTCCTGGAGGTTTCTGCCTTGAATCCCTGCCCTGACTTTTCCTTAGTGATGGATCATGACCTGGGAGTTATAAGTTAAAAAAAAAAAAAAGAAAAAACAACCCTTTCCTCCCCAGGTTGCTTTTGATCATGTGTTTTATCACAGAAATAGAAAGCAAATTAGGATACTACCCTTGCATCATGAAGCAAAACTAACATGGTCATGATGTTTGATCTTGATGCGCTCTGTATTTGTTTAAGTGTTTCAATGAGAGTTTTTATGTGTATATTTATTGTGGGAATTGGTCTGTTAATTTTCTCTGTTGTGTCTTTATCTAGTTTTAATATCAAGGTAACACTCAGATTCATAAAAGGGTTTGGCAGTGTTCCTTCTTTTTCTATTTATGGAACAATTTGAGAAGGACTGATGTTAATTCTTCTTTCGAACTCTGGCAGAAGTCAGTGGTGAATCTTTTCAGTCCCTCGATTGGGGGGAGGCACTCTTTACCGCTACTTCAATATCATTGCTTGCTGCGGATCTTCTTACGTTGTTCGTGTTTCTTAATTTTGCTCAGTCATATGTGTCATGAAGAATCTTTTCATTTATATTTTCTAGTTATTTCAGAATATGTTTTCAAATTATTTTCTAATGATCTGAATTTCATTGGAATTTATTGTACCTCTTTTTTTATGTCTTATAGGGGAGTCTTCTATCTCTTCCTTTTGTTTAGAGTGGATAAGGGTTCATCAGGTTTTGGGTTTTGTTTTCAAAGAGACAGCTCTTTAGTTCAGTTTCTGTTTATTTTGTTCTCTTAGTCTCCATTTCATTAATTTTTCCCTCAAGTTCTCTCTGCAAGTTTTGGATTTGGCTTGGTCTTGATTTTCCTATGACTTTAAAGAGCATCATTAAGTTATTTATTTGAGCTCTATGAGCTATAAACTTTGATTTTTCAAACTGTCTTTGCTGCATCCCAGAGATCCATTTTTATTTAGCAATATTTTTATTTCTTCCTTGATTTCTTTAGTGTCCATCTAGTCATTCAAGAATATGTTGTTCAGTATCCCAAGTCCTTATGTGGCTTGAGAATACACACACACACACACACACACACACACACACACACACACACACAACCACACTATATGATGTTAATTTTAGTTGTATTCCACTATAATCATATAAGATAAAGAGATATCTCAACTCATTTATATTTGCTAATATTGGTCTCATGGCCTAAAATGTGGTCTGCTTTAGAGACTGTTACCTGAACCTCTGAGAAGAATTCATATTCTGTAATTTTTGAACAGAATATTCTGTGTTATGTCCGTTTAATGTGTGATGCAGTTTAACTCTGAATTGTATTTGTTGATTTTCACTCTGGTTAATCTAATTACTCGTAAGAGTCGGGTACTGAAATCTCCCATTGTTTTGTGTTAGAGCATCTCTGTCCTACTATACCTATCAGTATTTGTTAATGACATTGGGCGCGCCGACATTAGTGCACATGGTAACAGCTGTTATCTTTGTGTTCCCTTTGTCAATATCTAGTGGCCTTTTAATATCATCTGCTGCTTTGGGTTTGATGTACTTCCCATATCAGATTACCTCTGTTGCCTTGATCTCAGCCGTGATTAGCTCCATACACATGCTTGCGTCCTTTCACGTGCAGCCTGTGGTATCTTTGCCATTGGGTTTCTTGGAGACATTTCACAGTTGGATCTTTTGAAAATCCCATAGCTAGCGATTGTCTTTCAGATAGAGAGTTAAGACCGTTTATGGTTAAAGCAATTGCTGAGTCCTGTAATTTTTGGCTACTTTTTCTGTTTGGTTGGATTGTCATTTCTTTTTAATTATTTACTACAGGGTTGGCTTGTTGGTGATACATTCTTTAGTTTATGCTTCTCTTGAGATGTCCATATTTCTCAGCCAATTTAAAAGCATAACTTTGCTAGATATAGCCGTGTTTAGTGACTATTGACTCCGGAGGCTCAGTTCCTACTACCGCTCGGAGAGGAGGAGAGGGATATTGTAACAGCAGCAGGATACCAAACATGATAAGGAAGTACATGGAAGGCAATTGGCGAGTGTGGCAGCAAGGTGATTGAGCAATAGAAGGTTCTTTTTGTTTTGCTTTTTTTTTTCCCCCTTGAGACAGGGTTTCTCAGTGTAGCTTTGGAGACTGTCCTGGAACTCGCTCTGTAGACCAGACTGGCCTTGAACTCACAGAGATCCGCCTGCCTCTGCCTCCCGAATGCTGGGATTAAAGGCGTGCGCCACTGCCGCCCAGCACGACTGAAGGTTCTTGCTGCCAAGACTGAGGATGGGAGGGAAGAACTGACTCTCATGGGTTGTTCTCTGATCTCCATGCTACAGACTGCACTTCCGATTGCACATGTGTACACACACGGGTGAGTGTTAATATATACATACATACATACATACATACATACATACAAAGAGGCTGGGGAGATGGCTCAGTTGGTAAAGTGCTGCTGGCTTTGTAAGCACAAGGACCTGAAGTGAAAGAGTGTGCATGCTTGCAATCCCAAATCAGGAGGCACAGGCAGACAGGACAGTCCCCGGCTCCCTGCCTGTCGGTTTAGTTAAATCCAGGAGGTGCAGGTTCACTGGCAGACCTTCTCTCAAAACATGCGGTACTCTGTATTGACCTCTGGCTGCCTGTGCACTCTAGTACAGAGTACTATGCCCACAGTAATGTGGAGTGTGCTGTGAAGATTTCATCACTGCACAACCTATTGCTGAAATTACTAAGGCCACTCCACGTAGTTAAAAGGAGATTTATTTAAAGGCGTAACTCACAAATGAAGGGATAGGTAGATGATGGGTTCTGGAAGAGACGCAGCGCAGTCCAGCGGTGTTCTCTGGAGAACTTTCCTCGGTCTACCTCTCGCGTCCAGGTCCAGGAAACAAGAGAGCGCCGCGCATCCCAATCTCAGGTCTTCAGGCCCTCCCTTGGCCCCGCCTTGTAGGCGTAATAGTACGGAAGCCTCATTGGGTATTGGAACTTCCAGACCAAAGCTGGAGTGGCTACCCACTACATCTCCCCCTTTTTGTCTAAATAAGAAGGTTCTAACTTAATACAAGATTATATACAAAGGAATGGTTATCAAATATTGTCCAGGAGTAATGAAGGATAATGACCTAGATAAGATGGGACTATAATCAGTGCAAACAATATCAAGCAAGAAGCACATACTAAAATCCAGAGATATATAGAGCATAGGTAAATGGCATGTTACAAAGATCATTCCAAAAGGTGTCCTATCCTAAAGAACCTGAATCTAATACTTAATATGTTCTATCTAAGACATTATATATACTAATTTGTAACTATAACTGCTAGTCTTCAAGAGTTTCCACCTAAAACCTGAGAAAAAAGATACTAAAACGGAGCTAAAAACAGTTCCTAGTTGTCTCTTTCAAGTTAGTGGCAGCCTGCGTGTTTGAGTCACTATGGCGGGTTCCTGGCGTGTGCGCTCGACCTGCAGTATGGCGGGAATGAGACGCTGCCAGTGGCACATTAAACTGTGTGGTGGATTTAGCCTTTGCTAGTACAAAACAAAAAAAGAGGTTTCTGGGCTACACACTGCTTTGATAGAAGCATAGACCCACGAAGGCTCCCAGAGCTGGTGGTAAACGTATCACCGCCATGTTGGGAAGCTGAGGTGAGCGGAGCCAGCAGCCATAGTGCTGTTTCAGTCTTAGAATGCTGCAGTTTAAAGCAATAGACTCAAGGTAATATAAAAAATAAGCCACATAAAGATGGCTACCACACAGAGAATCTGGATTATGTTTTCTTTGATATTCATAACTGAAGAAAAACATTTGATTACAAAAGCTGTTGAGTTATGCCAAAATATATATTTTAAAGGTACCTTGACTTCAAAATTTGGATGTAAGGATATGTTGCTTTGGAAAGGAAGCTCTGCTTTTGTTCCCACAGAAAACCAGAGGCTATGGATTTGTTCCAGATTAAGATACATCAGGTTTGACCAGCCAAGACCACCTGAAAGGTCTCCGGTGACACCATGGCCCAGATGATCCAACATCCAGAACATCTCAAGACAACTGGCTCAGATGATACACCCTCATGGACTACTCCATAATCCTAAAATGTTCTTTATGTCCCCATAAGGTACAGCGCCCTCCTCCAGCAGGAAGTAGTAAGAGAATCTACGCCCAAATTCCCAAATATACCAAGCTGGCTTTGGAGACGGAATGGGCTCACTCCCTCTCTAAACCCAGACATATTCCTAAAATAAAAGGTTAAAAGATTCTTTTGTCCCATATCAGAAGAGCCCTCTGGTATGGGACAGAGAAAAACCAATATTTTTATTTAAAACAGGTTAATTATAAATGCGATCTCTTTCTGAAAAACAAAAGGGGATATGATATATATAGGATATAGAGATGATAGGATAAAAGGATAGATTA
>CABHPH010144690.1:0-26973 GCA_902168325.1 Peromyscus nudipes
CCTTGTGGAGACACTTATCTCTCCTTGATTCTCAGAGTTGCAACCTTTCTCTCCGGCTGCAACCTTCGTCAGCTTTGGCTGTGAGGATTCAGTGCCTACCTGCAGCCTCGGCACAACCTGTTCTGTATACTTGGAAAAGCCAGCTGTGCAAGGCTGGGAGATAACCACGGCAACAGTGCAGCCTGCAGGCCAGTGTGAGGATCACAGGGCACACCTGGAGAGCTACCTGGCAGGTAGAGATCAGCCCTATGCAGCCTGGTCCTGAGGATGTGATGGCCCGGAGGGAGAGTTCAGTAGCATTGGGCTGATTCAATGGAGTCAAAAGACATGTTTATCATACAATTAGACTTGTCCACATTCACCAGGGGAGACGATGTCAGTTCCCAAAGGATGGAGTCTTTTTACTTCCTGAACAAAGTCTGTGAGGATGGAAAGTGGTCTGGGTCACCTCTCTTCCTGTGCACCCAGAAGCCATCACTTCTCAGTGTGCCACTTGGTGAGAGCAACTCCAAGTTAAGGAACAGAAAGCATCTGTAGCGGGAGGTATCTGTCCTGCAACTCCCAAATCTCACTCATACATTCCAGCGTCTTTTAACAGCAAATTCACTTCCAAGTGCTTTACTAGATGACGTCAGGGAGACACTGCCGATGCAGAATCCGAGTTTTCATATATCTCAAAATATCCCTAAGAACCTGCACAGAAGTGGAGACAGGATAATGAAATGGCAGGGGAATACCGTAGATGAATTGACCACATTCCAAAGGTGCCAGTGAATGGATCAGTGTCAACCTATAGGGAGGGCTCTAGTAACAGATCAAAGAATCATTTTCCACT
Source organism: Peromyscus nudipes (assembly GCA_902168325.1). Classification (NCBI taxonomy): domain Eukaryota; kingdom Metazoa; phylum Chordata; class Mammalia; order Rodentia; family Cricetidae; genus Peromyscus; species Peromyscus nudipes. The sequence goes on from CABHPH010144690.1 coordinate 836, forward strand.
GTGGTTTCCAATGAATTGCACAGAAGTATCTTCAGAAGCATCTGCTCATATGTCATCATTTCTCAAAACGTTTTTGGCTTGGTTGTTTTTTATTTGTTTTTGTTGTTTTGTTTTTTGTTTTTTACATCTACTCTAAAATTGCAGAGCCTCTCTTCACTTCCTACCCCCACCCCAGCTTATTTTTCTCCTTGGCACTTGGAACCGTTGATGTCACACACATGACTTCCTATCTCTGCCTGGTGTCTGGGTCCTCACTTGTTGAAGGCTCTAGGAAGACAAGGGTGTCTTTCTGTGTTCGTTACTACATTCTCAGCGCTGAGGCCCTTACCTGGCACATCCAAAGGCACCCAATGAATCTCAGTCACTGAATAAGCACTTGGATGGAGACAGGGCATTCATCAACATGAAGACAACATAAACCCAGGAGGCTGAGGGACACACTAGATGACAAAGTCAACAACCGAAGCTCTCCTGATAGGTAATAACAATAGTCTAAAGCTAACATGATGGAATTTAACAGTCTCTGTAAATCAATCCCACACTTGGAGTTCAGAAAAACAATTGCATAAGAACAAGATAAGGGAGATAATATGGCTGAATAACAGCATGTGCGGGAATGACAGGGTCTTGGGTGACTGCCAGCTCAATCTGAGTCCAAAGGGAATCAGCCTTTCATGAAAGTACAATTCCTGGTGTCATCACTAATGAAAATAATCACACTTTCAGTCTGTAAGTGTGCTCGGATCCGTGCCCTCTCTGGAAGGCATGCCTTTGTGTGTAGCAAGGTTGTCCTCTGTGACCTGCTTTGGAGGAGCAAAGATGAGAAATCCTATAAATGTCTATTAACAAGGAACAGATTGAGTTCATGATAAAAGCTCTGCCATGAATCCATTCTCATGGGAGAACAGGAAGACTCTTCCTGACTCATTTATTTAGAGTGGCTAGGGAGGAAGATACCTAACGAAAAGAAGAGAAGTGCCGCTGGGTGTGGGGGCAGCGCACTCACACTCAGGAAGCAGAGGCAGGCTGATCTCTGTGAGTTTGGGGCCAGCCTGGTCTACAGAGGGAGTTCCAGGACAGCCAAGGCTACATAGAGAAAGCCTGTCTCGAAAAAATAAAATTAATTAATTAATTAAATAAAATAAAAATTAAAAAGAAAGAAAAGAAGTGTTGCCAACTTTTCTTTACACTTCGAGTTTTGCTATCGAAGTGACCTTTGTCCATTGGTGTGGACGTTCCTGGAAGCTTGTGAGAAACACAGAGAAGGACCCTCCACCAGGACTCACAAACCCACTCCAACAGAACTGACTTGGTGCTGAGATTTTCAAATGATTCCTATATACATTAAAATCTGAAAAGTGCTGTTTTATTTTCCTATTCATAAATATTTCTATTATGATAACTACACCTAGAATAAGATTTATCAGTTTAACATAAAGTCAAGATTTATCACTTTAACACAAAGTCCCCCCCCTAACCAAAAAGGGAAAGAAAAACTGTTTTCAATAGAGTGTCACTGGGTATGTCAACCACACTCTAGGGCAGGCCCCATACCCAGGAGTAGTTGCCCAACACAAAACAGATTCCACAATTGTGTGTGTGTGTGTGTGTGTGTGTGCTTTAGGTTTTGAGTAATTTTTGTCTTCTTGTGGTTTTTGTTGTTCATTTCTTTTGACCTTTGATTTTTAATGATTTTTTGAGAGTGATAGAGAATATTAAGTTGGGTGCATAGAAAGATTGGAGGAGTTGGGGAAGGAGAAAAAATATGATCAAAATATAGTGTGTGAAAAATTTAATATTAAAAAAGAAGATTTACTACTTTAGCCTTTTAAGGGCACAGTTCAGTGGTGCTTGCTATGTTCACAATGCTGTATAGTACTGCCACTATTGATTCTAAAACTTAATGTAACTAGAGGGGTAACAACATTTATTAATTCTGTAAAACAGCTAATTTACTATTATATCTCTCATTGGGTCTTTGGTCTTTACACACAGCCCTGATTTGCTTAGTCACATATTCACCTGGTGTAAATCTATTGAGTATTTATGCTCCTGAAGGCCTAGTCTTAGGCATAGAGGTCTATGCTGATAACTGGAAAGATATGAAGTTTCTAGCCTATGAGTTGGCTGGCATCATTCACTCATCAACTTTTTCCAGATTTACTTAGGTATATATAAAAAAAGTATAGTCATTATGAAAAGCAATATGGATATTCAAAAAAATAAATTACAAGATGATCAAAATACCCCACTTCTGGGTATATATACAAGAAGTAAGTCAGTAATGTCAAAGAGAGATCTCCATGCCTATATTTCCTGAACCACTATTAATAATAGTCAGGTAAGGAAAGAACCCCAAGAAAATGTGGTATGTACATTCAATTGAATAATATATATTCTATAAAAAGAAAGAAACCCTGTTGTTAGCAATAATATGAGTGAGCCTGGAAGATACCATGTTAAGTGAAATAGATTAGACACATACAGACATACAGCGAGGAGCAAAGCTAGTGAGCTGGTCCAGAGACACAGTGGGGTGGACAGGCTCAGCAGAGAGGAGCAGTAAGAATATCTGAGAGTAAGAGGGTGGCAGATCTGAGAACAGGTGACTGGAAGTAGGGCTGTACTGGCAGCCACTGGAGAGGAAGAAGCCACTGAGTCAAAAAAAAAAAAACATGCTGAGTTGGAACTATACCTTAACTACACTCCCTTGGCATAGAAGAAGGAGAATTCATTCTAAAGACATAGAAAACATTTTCAACAAAATTATAAATGAAAATTTCCCAAAGGTACGGAAAGAGATTAATCTCCAATAGAATGGAAGTTCTGTTGAAGAAAAGAGTCCTGTTAGGGTGAAGTTGCAGAATGATATGAATGTATTTAACACTACAAGTAAAATGTTCAGTATGGTAAGTTTTATGCTTATGTGTATTTTAACCACAATTAAATATTTTAAATCAAATTGTTTATGTCCCAATTACGCTCAGAAGAAAACCCAACTAATGATGTGATACTTTGAAGTAGAATGTTTAGGAGCTATAATGGCTGACAGTCATTGTCCTGGGCTTTTTCTTTTGGTCCACCAACCAGCTCCCAGATCATGACACAGAAACTTATTACTAGTTTTGAGTGCTTGGCCTAGCTTAGGCACATCTCTGGCTAGCTCTTTTAATTTAACCCATTTCTCTTTTATCTACATTTTGCCTCGAGGCTTTTTACCTTACTTTGGTATATCTTAGTTTCACTGCTTCTCAGTGTCTGGCTGTCTAGGGGCTGCCTGGCTTCTTGCCCTGGGTGAGTCCCTCTTTATCTCCTTCTCTCATTCTTCTCTTCTTCCTCTTGAGCCTAGAGTTCTCCTCCTATTTATTCTCTCTGCATGCTAGCCCCACCTATCCTTTCTCTGCCTGGCTATTGGCTGTTTAGCTCTTTATTAGACCAATCAAGTGCGTTAGGCAGGCAAGGTAAAACAGATGCAACCTATCGCTACATAATTAAGCACACATCCTTACATTGTTAAACAAATGCAGCACAAACCAATGTAACACGTCTTTACACAGTTAAAGCAATATTCCGCAGCATAAACAAATGTAACACATCTTTGCCTAGTTAAAATAATATTCCATAACAGATCTTTGTCAACTGAACTGAACCTGGGATCACCTAAGAGACACACCTCTGCCTGGGTGTGTCTGCGAGGCCATTTCCAGAGAGGTTTAACTGAGGAGGGGAAATCTCACCCTGAATGGGGCACACAGTATCATGTACTGGCGGAATAAAAAGGGGGAAATGAGAATGTAAACTGAATACTGGTGCCACCCACTTTCTCCTTGACTGTAGAAATGCTATGACCAGCCTCCTCACTCTCTGGCTGCCACAGTTTCTCCGCTATGATGAGCTGCATCCTCCCAACCTGTGAACCAAAAGCAAACCCTTCTTTCCTTTGGGCGGCTTTTGTCAGGCCATTTGTCACATGAGGAGAGTAACTAACAAATGACTCTGAGGAGGAGGACGGCTGCCCTGTGCTGCTGGGTCTCTGGAACTTGTTTTTAGGAGGAATGTAGAAGAGTTTGCAATTATAGGCTACAGAAGCCCTAAACTTCTATAAACAGAGATTAATAGACTGTATTGGTGAATGTTTGAAGTAACAGAATGCCAAGAGAAATGAGAATAGCTCAGTCCTAGATCACAAGGTTTTGGAAGAGAGCAATTGACAAGGAACAACTAATTAGAGCAGGTCACACAGCACTGGCAACAAAAGTCACAGATTCCACCACAGAGAGTGTCTTGGCTGGCCATGCCTCTGGTGATCCACCACACTCTCTCAGAACTCAGTCACAGCCCTGATGCACCCACAACCTCTAGGCGACTATGGGCTGAGCCATTTCCCAATATACAGGGGACACTTGGCATCTGCTAGTTCTGTGCACATGGGTTCAACCAAGTGTAGACCAAACTTGGTTTGGTTTCAACCAAAACTATTAGGAAAAACTGTAGTCTGTACTCATGTCTATAGACCTTATCCTTGTTCTCTAAGCAGTATGCACAACAACCATTTCCCCTGTTTTTGCATTATATTATACTCTAAGTATCCAGAGATGAGCTGCGGTGCACAAAAGAATGTGCATAGGTTCTAAGTAAATATTAGCCATTTACACAAGAAATTTGAGCATCATGTGCTGTAATGCTCTTGTGGGTCCTTAAACCAATACCCCTAGATAATGAGGGTGAGTGTGTGCACACTTACATTATATACACATGGGTGATGCTTCCAGAGCAGTGCTGGACTTGGATGTGTCTCCTGCTGAATCGATATACTCACTCTACCCACAGCCCACATCTCCTCCGAATCCTCTCACATATCACAGGGGTTGGCAATGAGAGATGTGTCCTAGACAACACAAGAGCAGCAGCGTCATTACCCCAGCAAGTTGTCATTTAAGTTACACATTTGCTCTAACCAAAAGAGACCAGTGAGCCTGAAGAGAAAGGAGACCACGAAAGATGGCCAGAAAAGTACAGAGGAAAGCAACCCACTCACAACCTCCAGACATAAACACCATGCCATTGTTTGCCACAGGACTGTGGTTAGAGCCCCTGACTTTCACAGGACACCAGTATCACCCCCAAGGACATCCATGAAACGGTAACACCCTGGAGATAAAGAGGAGGTTGGGAAGTATTTTTGCTCTTACCAGCCAGGGAACCATAGAAAAGAGAAGCTGGTCAAGGAGCAGACCAGAGACTCTGCCGGACTTTTCAGGAAGCCCAGCACATCTGGACCAGGCTCTGCCAGCATTGCTCCCTCAGGCACATTCTTTGAACTTGGAACACACCCTGTACAAGCTAGAGTCAGGTGGTAAATAACTTGGAATCTCTCCTGCAACATTTTTTTTCTCTCAGAAATAAAGAGTGTCTCCCCTTGTTTTTATTGAAAAAAAAAAGATTTAGTCATATAATATATTCTGACCATAGTACCCCACCCCCCAATTCCTCCCAGATCCTACCCACCCACTCAACTCCATGCTCCTTCTTTCTCTCTTTCTTTAAAAACAGTCAAACAAACAAACAACAAAAAGTTTTTTTTTAAGGAAGAACACAAGAAACACACATGTAAAACAAAAATGCGTATGATCAGAAACCATAATATACAAGCAAGAGACCAGTAAGACAAAAGTCTACAAAAATACCAGTGAGTTTGTTTTGTGTTGGCTACCTACAGCTGGCAATGAGGCCTACCCTTCAGTGTGGTTAATATACTCAGTGAGGCTCCATTGAAGAAAACTTATGATTCCTTTGCAAGCATATGTCAATTGCAGATAACTTCTTAGTTAGGAGTGGGAGTCCCTATCCGCTTTCCCCCTCAACATTGGTGTCCCAACTGGTTTGAACTTGTGCAGGCATTAAGGGTATCTCTCAAGTCTTGGATAATGAGACGTTTTTAAAGTGGTCGCTTAAAGGCTAAGTTCACAGGACAAAAGGTCCCACGAGACCAAGCCAAGCTTTCCTGAACTGCTACTTCCCTCTCATCACCTTCTAAGGATGTCGAGTGGTTGGCAGGAAACAATGGCTGCAGAAGTCCTTGCCAGTGGCTTCTGCCATCATCACTTGATCATAAGAACACCAGCATATTCTGGCGTCTGTAAGATACCCATCACTCCTGAGTCTAAATTTAGTCCCACCAAATAGCATGCAATATTTAATTTTTAAAGAAGAAGCATTCAAATGTCCATGTGAAATAATTCAAACATGTTGTGAATGTGGAAAAGTTTAGATAGGGCTATGGAAAGCCATAAAAAAGACAATAAAAATTAAAATTGAAATCCCTTTGATTGTAGAAGGATGGATAGTTTTGTCTAATAAATACATCTTCAGAAATGGCAAATGCTGGGTTGGGGATTTAGCTCAGTGGTAGAGTTCTTTCTTAGCAAACACAAGGCCCTGGGTTTAGTTCTCAGCTCTAGAAGAAAAAAAATACAAAACAGACACCCCCCTCCCAAAAACCCAAGGTGACAGATATAGCAAATGTAATGTGCACTTCACTGTCTCAGAAGTGATGCAAAAGAAGGGTAAAGCTAAGCAGCTACCATGTCTTTTCTCTACTTATTCTGCAAATCCTTGCATGCCTGCCCCTGTTGTAGAATATTATTTTAAGGTGTGTTACTTTTGTTTATGTTGCATTTGTTTAACTCTGTGAAGCTGTGTTACTTTGCCTGTCTAAAACGTCTGATGGTCTAATAAAGAGCTGAACAGTCAATGGTGAGGCAGGAGAGAGAAATAGGTGAGGCTGGCAGGCAGAGAGGATAAATAGAAGGAGAAATCTGAGAAAGAAGGGAAGAGTGGCCGGAGGAGGAGGAGGAGGACATAGGGGTCAGGCACCCAGCTACACAGCCAGACACAGAGTAAGAAATAATGAAAGGTATGCAGAAATAGAGAAAGGTAAAAGCCCAAAGACAAAAAGCTAAATGGGATAATTTATGTTAAGTAAAGCTGGCTAGCAACAAGCCAAGCTAAGGCCGGATGTTTATAATTAAGAATAAGCTTCCCATGTGTGATTTATTTGGGAGCTGGGTGGCAGGCCCCCCAAAAGAGCAAAAACAAACAACAGCATGCCCCTATACTAAAAAGTAAATACAAGGCCTAGGAGATAGCTCAGAGAATGAAGGAGCTTGTTTCCAAATCTGGGACATGAGTTTGATCCCTGGAATCCATATGATGAATGGAGGGAACTGACTCCCACAAGTTGTCCTCCGACCTCCATGAGCGTACTGGGGCATGGCTCACCCACACATATAAGAACACACAGATGCCCCCCAACACGTACAATAAATAAATGTAAAAAAAACTTATATTCTACTTTTAGAAAGGAGAAAATATAGACACACAGGCGCTTAGATTCTATGAAACAAATAGAAGACAGATAAATACATGCAGCCATGCTATACACATGCATGCGCACTCTCCTTTCTTTCAACTTTTCTCATCTGAAAATTACAGTCACCAGGCATGGCGGTAAAGACTTGAAATTTCGGCCTGTGGGAGGCAGAAGAATTGAATCATATGTTCTAGGCCAGACTGGGTTGTATGGCAAGACCTGGTCTCAAAAGAGGAAATCACATCACAGACACCTCTCCAGGTCAAGAGACACAGCAGAGAGACTCCTCTAGGTAGCCGCACAGTGTTCTGTGGATGTTCCACGGCATGTTAAACTCTTGTTGATGGTCCATCGAGTTGTCAAGCTGTTTCCAGGCTTTTATTGAAAAGCAATGCATACATCACTGTGAATGACAGACTGATGAACTCCAGAAATCTCCTCCCTGTGATAGCAACAAGCACATTGGCAGAAATTGCCATAGTCAACTCTCCTGACCTCTGGAAATTAGCCAAGGCTTACAACATCCTGGGATCCTCAGTTCAAGTAAAACAGCTGAATCTTGACAAGAACAGAAAGCTGTGGCATTGAACTTGCCCTGTTCCCACCCCGTCCACAGCTCCTGCAGCTCTGAAAACCAGCAGCTGCCTCAGCCTGAAGCCAGGAGATGGGGAAAGCACTGGAAACCCTTTGAAGACCCAGTCCCAGAAAATTATCACTATGGGACTTCTCCAATGGTTTTCTAGGAGACCTACATGCAAGGCTTGTCTCCATCCAACCTGTCTCAAACAAAGGACACCAGTGGAAAGGCCTGCTGGAGGGATGGGTCTCATTGGTAGAACCACTGCCTAGCATACAAGAGGCCACAAGTTCAATCTCCACCACAAGAAAAAAGAATGAACACCACCTCCCAAAGAAGCCTAATCCAATGGGCTTTCCAGAAACCCATATTCAGAAAAGCTATCATTTAAAAATGAATGAGAAACTAAGAAATGTCTTTGTAGCAGACCAACCCCGAAACAAATAGTAAGAGAAGGGTCCTTTGAGTAAACATGAAAGGGTGCTGGATGATAAACAATCTCCATAAACAATGAGTACAGCGAGAAGCCACTGCAAAGAGAAATGTGGAAGAGAGTGTCTGCATTTATAACTGCTTTCTGGATTTCCAAACTAAAAGATGCTCCATAAAACAATGACTACAGGCCTAAGCGAGGAACTCTGAACTATACCCACCCATGCACATACAATTTGCACGATGACAACAGGAAGAAGAAGAGGAAGTAAGATGAGCAGCAACAGTTTTCAAATGCTATTGATACTATTTCCCATTAACCTGAGGTAGGTTATCGTTTGAGATATCGTCACCCCCAGGGCAACCACTAAGAAAACAACTCCACCGAAAAGTGCAACTTCGGGCTAGGGTGATGGCTCAGAGGTTGAGAGCACTGGTTGCTTTTCCAGAGGACCCCAGTTCAATCTCTAACACGCATGTGTCAGCTCACAACCATCTGTAACTCCAGTACTAGGGCATCCAACACCCTCTTCTGGCCTCTGTAGGCACGCAAATGGTGCACAGACACACGCGCAGTCAAAACAACTATGCATTTTTAAATGCAGCTTTAAAATGACAGGAATTTAGGGGGAACAGTAAAACGAAAATCTATGTAATACAGTGTTACTTGCATAATAGAGGAATAAAGAGACTCAGGACATACAGAAAACAGCAAAACGGTGAATATGAATCCTAGCTCACCACTAATTAAATGCAAATAAATAAAATGTCCAATAAAAGGGAGAGACTGGTGAACAGACTTTCAAAACATAATCCAAATAAATACATGTTGTCTTAAGTAGACATACTTTATGCTCAGAAACACAGATCATAAGTAAACACAGAAGAGGATGCAAGGAACAACTAAAAGAGCTGTAGTGATCCTGGGACCATGGCTTAGTGGTAGGCTGCTTGGCTATCATGTGCAAGGTCCTGGCTTCAATCCCTAGACTGAATTTAAAAAGAGCTACAATGGCTATACCAATATCAGATAAAACATATTTTAAGATTTAAAAAAAAATGTTGCCGAGCATGATAGCGCATGCCTTTAATCCCAGCACTGGGGAGGCAGAGGCAGGCGGGTCTCTGTGAGCTCCAGGCCAGCCTGGTCTACAGAGTAAGTTCCAGGACAGCCAGGGCTACACAGAGAAACCCTGTCTCGAGGGGAGGGGGGAGTTACTAGAGACAAAAAGAACATTTTTACAATGATAAAAGGGTCAACTCACAAAACATAGATAATGACAAAAAAACAGGCATCTAAATATGTATTGAATAACCAAGACTTCAAAATACATGAAGCAAAAACTAACAAAATTGAAGGGTGAAATGGACAAGTAAGCAGTAACAGGGGAACCCAACAGCCTACACTCAACAACAGACAGGACCCCAAGGCAGAAGGAAACAAAACTACACAACACTGTATGGAACGAGACCTAACCAAAGACTCTATAGAATTTTATCAGCAGCAGGTGACGTAAGTAAACATAGAAGAGAATACAAGGAACAACAAAAAGAGCTGTAATGATCCTGGGACCATGGCTTAGTGGTAGGCTGCTTGGCTATCACGCAGCAGGTGACACATTTCTTCTCCAATGCACAAGGAACAACCTCCTCTATGTGCTAATCAAAAAATGCAAAAAGACTGGCATATACAAAGAGTTTTTCTAAGCAAAATGTAGATTGATATTAAAAAAAAAAATCATTGGGCAGAGTGGGGCCTGCCATGATTCCATTACCAGAGAGGTTGAGGCAAAAGAACTATGAGTTTGAGGCCAAAATTGAGAGAAAGAAGTTTGATCACTTACAAATATATAGAAAATAAATGGCATATGTCTAAATAACCAATGACTCAATGAAGAAATCAAGAATCCAAAGGAGAAATCAAAAATAGAGAGAGATAGAGAAACAAAGTACACGAACACTTGATGGGACACAGTGAAATCATTGCTTAAAAGTAAATTTATACCTCTATATACATCTATCCCAAAGACTGAAAGACTTTTCAAATAGTATTGATTACTTTTCCCCTCGCTGTGGCAGGAGCACCTTGATGGAAGGGCTTGTGTAGGGCCACGTCTGTGTCCCCTCTGAGATACAGGGAGGCATGGCAATGGGAGTGGCAGGCAGTGGACACATCGCATCTGCAGTCAGGGAGCAGGGAGCGATAAACGTTGATGCTCACCCCCGCTTTCCCTTTCTTCCCTTTCTAGTCACTCTGAAGTCCCATCCAATGGGATAATGCCACCAGCTTTCAGGGGACTCTTTCCTCCTCAGTTAAACCTGTCTGGAAAGTCTGCCAAGGACACCTCAGACGTGTGTCTCCTAGGTGATTCCAAATCCAGTCACGCTGACAAGGAACATCAACCAACTAGTGTTTTAGGAAACTAGGGAGATGCTGGGCGGTTAGTGGTGGCGCACGCCTTTGATCCCAGCACTCGGGAGGCAAGGCAGGCGGATCTCTGAGTTTGACGCCAGCCTGGTCTACTGAGCGAGTTCTAGAATAGCCAAGGCTATGCAGAGAAACCCTGTCTTGGGGAAAAAAGAAAGAAAGAAAGGAAAAGAAAGAGGGAAACTAGGAAAAGAAGGGCAATCTGAAAAGCAAGATGAAGTTATAATGAATTAAAGTGGGAAATAAAAAAATAGAAAAACAATAGAATAAAAAGTTGTTTCTTTGAACAGTCAACAAAATTAACAAAGCTTCAGCCAGACTGACGAAGAAACCAAGAGATGACTCTAGTTATTAAAATTAGGAACTTAAGAGGAAACATTACTGCTGGGTTCTTTCCTCACACCACATGAGAGCATTAAGTCTCCGTGATCATTGACCCGAACGTAAGAGCTAACACCATAAAATTATAAAAGAGTAATGATCTTCATGACATTGAGGATGTAGAAACCCCTCAAAGTGGGCAAAGAAAAGCACACAAAACTGGACTTAATCAGAGAAGAAAACTTAACCGTTCTAGGGGACGACACATCAAGAAAGTGAAAAGATAAACCACAGACTGGGAGAAAATATGTAAACCATGTCTCTGATAAATGTGTGAAATGGTAGATGAGTATGCAGGGTATAAAGAGAGGACATACATGAACCGTGTCTTTCACACAGGATTTGTAACCAGAAGATACAGTTCAGCTTTGCTACTCACGAATAATAAATCTATGTTTTAAATGTGCAAAGGATTTAGGCAGAAACTTCTCGAGATATACGCAAACAGCGAGAACATTTAAGAACGCCCACTCTCCCCAGCCACTAGGAGAACATACACCAAAGTGCACCTCATACTCACCCGAACAGAACAAAAAGTACAGACCACAAGGTTCATGAGGGAGTGAAGGAGTTAGAACCTGCACACACCACTGGTGAGGATGGAAAAGGATGAGGCCACCGTGCAAAGTCGTTTGCATGATTTCTTACAGTCATCAGCACAGAATCACCACGTCACTGGGCAGTTCTTCGTGCTCGAGCAGTTCCACGTGCCTGAGCAGTCCCGCTCCTTGGCATGCACCCATGAGAACTGAAGGCACATGTCCACACAAAAACCTGCACATGAATGTCCCTACGAGCATTGCTTGTAACAGCCAATATATAACAGTGGAGACAACCCAAACAGCCATGAACTGATAAATAAATAAAAAATGTAATAACTTCATAAAACAGAATTAAAAAGAAATAAAATACCACACATGCTCCAATACAGAGGAGCCGTATGCATTATGCTAACTGAAAGAAGTCAGACATGAAACATCACATATTGTTTGCTTCTGTCTCTATGAAGGGTTTAGTGTAAAGCCAACCCACGGACACAGGTTAGTAGAGGCTGGAGGGAGGAGAGAGGAAGAAATGACTGCTAATGTGCAGGCTTTGTTGCCCACTGCTGCTCTTGTTAGGGTGACTGCGCCCTGGGAGTTTAGAGCCAAGATGGTTGCACAGCTTGGAGAAGACAATAAAACCCGCTGACGTGCATTTTATGAATGTGCATCTCTATAAAAATCAGAGTCCAGCAGTGAACATCTTTGTACATGCAGTGCTACATACTGGGGTTCTCCGTCTCAGGGGCAGACTCCCAAATGTGAGGTTGCTGGATCAAAGGAACATCAGTGTTCCCCTCTAATTTTACATGTTACCAGGTTATGTTCCAAAAGTGGTCCATGAATTCACACTCAACAACACTGTTAATGTTTTCCTTTCTGAGTTCTGGGTGTCTTAATCTTTTTAATTTTTGCCAAGCTGAAGGGTAACAAAAATATCATAATTCTAACTTTTCTATTATACTTCTTTTTCATTTATGTAATATTGGAATTCTCTGACTATGAATTGCCAGACTTCATTCTCTGCCTGAATTTCTACTATGTTGTTCATCTTTTCTTAACAGTTTATGAAAACTCTTTACACACTAGATGTGTTCACCTTTTATCTGGTGCATTAAAGATCTAGCTCCCTTTTGTAAATAACGCCTAACCCTCCAAATATTTGTTTAGACGGACACAGTTGGAATGGTTTGAGAAGCGAGGGATAACAAGAACTACTGTATATTGTCTCTTTCTTTAAACCTCTGCTTCCTCCCCCACCCAGCTCCTTATTCAGCTGATAAACAGAAGCCCTCCAATAAAGAAGTCCTCCCGCCACCAAACACCCTGGCCAGCCTGCATCCACAGCCCCACGAGCTGCCTGCTAAATTCCCGAAGTGTTCCTTTAGGATCAGTAGCCCTGGATGTAGCCGCTTTTAGTTGGATTCAAACCTCTTGGTTTGTGTCGTCAGCCCAGTCACCGGAAGTCAGAGGTGTCAAAAACACTGGTTGTAGCGACTTGACAGATTCGAATAGAGATTGGACACAGCAATTATTCAGAATTAATCCCATTTCCTGAAATGAACAGGGCTAGGCTGTATCTGTTCTGGTCACACTCAACAGCACAACTTTCTCACACTTAAAAAAAAATCTCAAACTTTAAAAGCTGAGGAGCTGCGGGAGGAGGGATGAGAGGGGGGATCTGTGGTTGGTATGTAAAATGAATAAAAAAAATTTAAAGGAAAAAAACAAAAAACAAACAAAAAAAACTGAGGATCCTAGAGAGGTTTTATGTAGCTAGTTTATATGTACCCATTTTTACTTATTTGAAATTAATCCAAATTTTAAGTTATTCATTTATTTTAAAAGATCAACAATAAGTGTGTTTCATATTACTATTTATAAAGTATTATATAGAAGATAACTATTTTCTAAAGTAAAATGTTAGTGAGACAGGTGGCATTGTCTTACATTTTCACAAATTCCTTCACTTCTGGCTTGAGAGAAGACAGCTGGGGTCTCTTAACAGTCATGTGTTGAATTTACTGCAAGATGGTATTTTCCTTGAGATTCATGAAGATCATCCAGCCTCACACAGCCTGCTAGTACAGGGCAGCACTCATCTGTGTTTTCAAATAATTGTGAGGATTCATCTTCGGTATATATAAAAACTTGAAGAATAACAGTTTTTTGACGCTCGGTTACAATATGGAATCTGAAGCCACACCAATGAACTTGTTAACACTGTCACATGAGAATCTCTGGGTCAGGACTGGAGAGATGGCTCAGTGGTTAAGAGCACTGGCTGCTCTTCCAGAAGACCTAAGTTCAATTCCCAACACCCTCATGGCAGCTCACAACTGTCTGTAACTCCAATTCCAAGAGATCTGACGCCCTCACACAAAACACCAATGCACATAAAATAAAAATAAAGTCATTGAAGAAGAAGAAGAGGAAGCAGCAGCAACAATAGTAGCCGCTCAGCTTCTCCTCATTTGATAGGATGCAAACATAAGTTGTTTGGAAACACTGGTTCACTGAAGCATACAGATTTTTCTATATTTGCTACATTTCATGGCACAATTTTTAAAATGACACTTGCTAATACCATCATTTACTTCAGCTGAGAATCACTTGATTTTTAAGGCATCCACCAAGCTGACAACGGTCAGCACACATTTTCCAAAATTCTAGTTTGTATTAGAAAGTCGAAATTCAGCTGTTGGAAATAAAATGCATCAGTCATTGTCTCCTTGGCGTGACGAGCTCACAGCTAACTTTTAAGGAAAAGTCTGTCAAATCCTGAGTCGGAATAATCACAATTCTTTGGTCGTTGTGCCGGGTAAAATAGTGTGCCCTGTGAAGACAGCAGTTGCTGCAGCCACCAATTTAAGTAATGGCACTCCTGCTTCCGCTGGAGATGGCAGGTAGCTGGACACAGAAAAGGAGGACGTGGTGGGACTTCCCACTCTGTCAGTAGGCACAGAAAAATGCATAGCACCAAGGGCTGGATTTCAAAAAACAACTTTCATTTCGTTACCGAGACAGTCTTAAAGAAAGCTGGCTTGATTGTTGATTTATTTTCCGTTTTTGCTATGAGTGTGTAGTTACAAGGAATCCAGTGCAGATCTGTCGGTGGGACATGTGAGAAGGTACCACCAACTTGACTCTCCCTTTCATCCGCACCCTCAGCACAAATGTCAACACAATCCACCCAGAATAAACCGTGAGACTGAGAGAAGTTATTTACTTATTTGAATATTTCAGTACTATATGTTTGTTCCTCAAAAGTCCCATAAAGGAAATGCCCTTCAGGGAGTCATTAATTTGGTACCAGCTAAATATAAACAAAACAGTAAGTTCAGACTCCATTTAAAAGCTAAAAGTACAATTTTTCAGACAAACTGCTAACTCAGACTTCACATTCTTAGCTGCAGCGTTAATCCCACAGGTCCTGGAAAAGGCCAGTGCCCCATAGTGACTGATTTGTCCACCCAGAGACATTGAGCCAGGCTGGCTGTGCCAGCTTCGGTCTTTTCTAGGCTGCTGCACCCACTTCCCCAGCCCATGTGACTCCATGACTTATCTGTACTATGCTCCTGGGGCTCTTCCAGTCTGGTCTATAAACCCATAACAAATAATTGGGGGTTGGGAGTAAAGGAATTCCTCATGTCTGTCTTTCAAGTACTGAATTTCTTTTTTCTTTACATGCTGAACATTTGGTTCAAAATAAAAGTCAAAATTCAACTATCATCATATTCAAATTGGTTTTATTTTCTGTTAACACAAGACACAAACAGGTAAAAATGTAAGATCTGTAGAACTGAGGGGGGAAGGAAGCACCTTGAATGTATTTTTAATTTTTTTTTTTTTAAGATTTATTTATTATGTATACAGTGTTCTACCTGCATGTGTCCCTGTAGGCCAGAAGAGGGCACCAGATCTCATTACAAGTGGTTGTGAGCCACCATGTAGTTGCTGGGAATTGAACTCAGGACCTCTGGAAGACCAGTCGGTGCTCTTAACCACTGAGCCATCTCTCCAGCCCCATGCACTTTTCATTTCTTATCTGCTGTTTGACCCAGCCTCTTTGGATTGAGTTTGTGCCTTCATAGGTGACAAAGGTGTATTCTCTGATACATCAACTTTATCCTTTTCAATGTCTTTTTAAAAATATTTATTTATCTTTATTTTGCCTTTAAGAGTGTTTCTCTGCATATATGTATGCACATTACATACATGCCCAGGTGCCATGGAGGCCACAGGAGTTAGATCTCCTGCAACTGGAATTACAAATTCTTCTGAGCCTCCATGTGGGTTCTGGGAACCAAACATAGGTCCTCCGCAGGAGCAGGAGTGTTCCTAATTGCTGAGCCATCTCTCTGTCCCTTGTTGTTGGCATCTTAGTGTACAATTTAAGAAAGAAAATCTTGCACACCCCTTTTCAAAGTCAATCACACGTCCATAAATATATCAGGAATAAGTTGTGAACCTCATTTTATTTTGGAACAAAATGCTAGATCTTAAAACACTATTTCAGACGAAACTGTCAAACTTAGGAAAGTTTTTCAGTTAAAAACAGAATATTAAAACAAAAGCGTTTTTGTTTTTCTTTTTTTTCTGCAATTTTTTTTTTTTACAAAATGTACAAAACTATATTTTGTATTCCTGTATCAATGCAAGAAAGCTATTGGGATTTGAAAACAACAGTTTATGAGAACTTCGGTGGGCACAGGTGAGACGCCAGGAAAAACAGGGAAGTGTTGAGAACAAACTGAGTTCTCACAGAGGGCACACACATGCATCCCAACCCCTACTGACTTTGAAACTTCCCGAGTCTGTAAGACTGTGCATGTTCCTTTAGCCATCGGAGGAATGACATCGTCAGGAGCCACGTAGCCTCCGGAAATCTCTACCGTGCTGTCCTGTAAAGGGGGAATGCTTTCTTGGTATGACTATGAAAACAGTATCAACCTCAGACTCTCTGAAGGGGCCAGAAAGGCCCCAGACATCTTCAGGCTGCATCGTGAGAATGGCTCTCTTGGGTAGTTTTCTTCCACGCACTGGATTAAACTAGTCTTGAAGGCAGGATCCAGAAAAAGAAGAAAGAAAGTCTTGGGAGGGGATGTGGGCTTTCCTGCAGCCCTTGAGGCTTTTAAGCAGCCTTGGGAGCTTTGAGTCTTTGAACAGGAAAAGTCTGTAAACGCGCATGTGCTGTTGGGTCTTCTCCAGCAGCCTCGGGCTGAAAAGACTGTCAGCAACCGCCCACTCTCCGTTCTTGCTTCTCTGCAGCTTTTCCCTCCATTCCTAGGGATGTGTGCAAACTGCACCATCAACCTCTCACATGTGCACACCACTCTGGAGATGGGTCATAAACACTTGAACTATCTTGGCTCAATAATGGGGACATTTTGGCTCCAGACTATGCTGAACTTTGCCCATTCCAGAAATAACCCGTAAGACATTCCCAAGGCACTGAGTGATGCAAACCACATTTATCCACTTACCATGGACGGAACAGTGAGTGCAAAGCAACTCACCCTAGAGAGAGGGGATGTGAACAGTGCTCATGATAGAACCCCCTTTCCTCGTGCCTGAGGAATTACTTCGAGGCTCACGGCAGAGCCTTTCTATTGCAGGAGCCCTCTTGTTTAGTGTGAGTATCAAGGGCTCCTCTTTGCTCTCCCCTAGAACATGGAATTATGGGTAAAGGTCTGGCAGATGGCTGCACCCTTCAGGATTCTGCTACTAATAATAACAGCAGAAAGCAGTGATCATGGGTCCATCTCATTTGCTGTCGGTAGGAGCTGTCAAACATTTGCATTTATTGTGCATGTACAGTGCGTGTGTCTGATCTGGTAGCCCTGAGGGCTATTCCCTTTCACTTTCAGTCTCACAGGAGTTTTCTATCTGGATCAGCTCGCTCTCCAGGCTATAACAATATAGCACACACTGTGCAGTTTAAACATTGACTTTATTTAGTCCAAGATAAAGGTATGGGCAGGGCTCCCCCGTTGCCTCACAGATGGAGTCTTCACCCTGTGTCTCACCTTGTCTCCCTCTGTCTGGGTCCCATCTCTTCTTCCAAAGACATCAGTCACATTGTAGGTAGGAACCATTCAATTCTGTCCTAATTGCCTATTACAAGGAACAGTGTCCAGACGTAGGCATTCTGAAGTGCTGGGTGTTACGGCTTCAACAAACAGATTTGGGGGACTCAGTTCAGCCCCCGGCACTAGCTAGCCAGTCACTGTTTCGAGTTCCATTAGATTCTTCCAGTGTGTGCCAGGCAGCAGACCAATCCACCCTGTATACTTTATTATTGATCCCATGGGGCAAAGGTGGCCCACACATGGCAGTGGTCCTAGAAATACTTTTTGAAAGTATGAAAATTTTTATAAATGTGAACATGTAGAAATAACCAAGGATTAAACCCTAAAAGTTATTTCTAAGCCTTCAATGGCTTCCTGAGTGGTAACTCAAAACACCTGTAAGAATAATCCACTTAATGTTTTTACCCTTATTTTAAAGGGAAGAGAGCTGAATAAACTTTCAAAATATCTTTTTCAGGGGGCTTCTTAGAACCACTTTCCGTGTCTCTAAGAAAAGTTTATCTTGGACTATGTTGTGCACTGACTAACTCCTTCCATGTCGATAGGTTATTCTGCGTGTGAACACCAACTCTCACAAACCGCAGCATGTGCAGATTAAAGAAGAACGCTGCCTCGGTCAAAACTCCCCCACATATGCTATCACCATCCAATTTCATATGCAAATGAGCTCCTTTAAAACACAAATGTTTAAAGCAGGAAATTGAACAGATCTGGGGCGTCGACTTTTGGCTTTTTCTTTTTTCCTTTCTCTCCTCTTTAAATAGAAAAAACGGATGCTTCCTAAGACATACAGGAAAGTGGGGACATTTATATCCTCCATTCTGTGAACTCATAAACATCTGTGTTTGCATCTGGTACTATATGGCCTGAGTATCATCACCAAAAGTCTTCCCCATACCCTATCTAAAACTGTTCACCAGAAGGAAGAGTATCTCAGAATGTAGCCTGGTGAAGGACACAGAAAAATGCAGGCCAGAGGGGTGGATTTGGTTCTCTCTGAGTCCCACAGAATGGACTGGAAAATTCCAAAGTCCAGGATTTGTCTCTGCCAGTTTTAATTCTTAAACAGCAGAGCTCTGCAATGTCTTCACTGGGGGCAACAGAGAGAAACAGAAATAGCAACATTGTGTTGGCCTCAGTGGGCCACCCTTTCCACACAGCAAAAGCAATCTCTCCCACCACGTTTGGGGAAAAGCACAATTTTAGGAAATCCAAACAACCTGTGAACCCTCTGACCTCCAGATGACCTCGTCAGCAACAATGAAGCTTGAAAAGGATTTCAGTTGGTTAAAAAAAGAAAAGGAAAAGGAAAAGAAAACATATGGAAGGGAAGGGTAAAAAAGCTTCCCCATTTCATGAGACCTGTGTTTTTAGATTCCTGCCTTAATGGACCTGGGCTGGCTCTAAAACCTAATTGTGGTCCCTAAATGCAGGACATACCATCCACTAGCTGGCACACAGTAGTAACCTAGAACACAATGGCCCTGGATCAAATCCCACCTGCAAGACATAGGGGAGCATCCTTAAGATGTTCTGCTCTATACCCAACACTAGAAGAGTTAATCATGGTGGAGGCCCTGGGCCTTTCTGAGCTTAGACATCTCTGAGATAAAAGGCACAGCCATCTTGTGCATAGATCTCAAGGGTGAAAATCCAGGCAGTTGACACTGTGGGAAGTGCTGATGTACGGCCCTCCCTCCACTCTGTGATGACCTGGTGACTGTTCACCTGATTCCAGTCATAACAAAATGCACTTGAAACACTTGTACATTCTGTTTTCATATTCAAATTGTGGACACCTGGAAAAGCACGAAGCCTCTGACTTGTTTGTTTGTTTGTTAGGCTGGATTCTGCTTCAAACTTTCATCAGAATTTCAAAACCCAGGTGAAGAAAACTGGAATCACCACCTTGAACTATTTGGTTCCAATTCAAATGGAGAAACAAGGGTTTTTTAAAGAAGCCTTTTTACATAGAAGTGATTGGCAGTGAGAGAACAAAGAAGACCCTGAGGACCAGTCGCTGATGGTGCTGGAGCCAAGCGGCACAGCGAGAGATGGTGTGGGTCCCTTCAGGCTACTCCTCTATGGCCTCTCCACCCTCTCACCATGTGGCTAGCTTTTAAGGGACCAGGTGAAAGAGAGTAACCCAGCCTGGGCCAACCAAAGAATAGTCCCGTCCACAGGATCCAGTGCTGGGCAAGGACCTCAGAGCCACAGTGGCGTTCACTCCTCTTACATGGAGCTAAAAGGGAGCCCTGGGCTGATCCATCCTTTCTCTACACCTCAAGATACTCACAGATTTCAGTTCTTAAAAGATGGCCCCTTGGGCAGACACTTTATATTTTATGATAAAAAGACTCTTTGTAATCTTAGAATTGCAAAACACAGACCTGGATAACACTTTAAATAAGAAACACCATTGAGTTGGGCAGAAGAAAAGAGAGTGTATGTTCAGTCATTCTACAGTTAATCAGTGTTTATATGCTGGGCAGTTTGTCTGCAGTTGTTGGACATTTTGTGACCAATGGCCCACCCTGTGAAGTAGAATCATAAAACAATTCTCTCAATCCCCCTTAAATTATACAAATTAAACCAGATGGCTCTTAATGCCTCAGAGGTACCAACAAGACTCATTTTCATGAACTCTGATCTATTGTTCCAGATGTCTTCATCTGTGTGCCAGAGGTGTTCAGGATGGAGCAGCCAAAGGTAGAGATTCAACAACATTTCAGCCCTCTGTCTCCACCACCACTGCATTCAGAGTGGGAAAGCTTCTTCCACGCAGGAAACTGAGTACTCTCTCCTCTCTTCCTCCTCCTTTCTCAGCTCTTTCCCTTTATTTTTCTCCTTTTCTCAGTCCGTGTGCACTAAGCATGTACTCTGCCACTGAGCTCCATCCCCAGCCTCATTTGTCCCACTTTCTTTGAAACTTTTCAACTTTGCCCCTCCCCCAACAAAAGACACACAGAGACTAAGAGCTAACGCTCTTAATTGTTTCTCAAACCACCTTCCTGCACTTGTGTTTCAAATTACGTACTTTCACTCATTCAACAGTCATTTCCAAACGTATTAAGATTTCCAAAATTTCATGGGTCCCGAGAGGACTAAATCCCAAGAGAGAAGGTAGACACTACCATTGTCAAAGAGACACAAGAAATAACTCTGGTTCCGTCACCCTCTTGGATTAGGACTACAGAGTCTCTCCTCAAATGCTCTGTTCCACAGCCAGAATTGAAGACATGTGTGTGACTCGGGGCTTGTGCAATGTGACTACACTGCATTCTAGCAGTCTTCAAGGAAGCATGGCAGAGGAAATTACTTGACCATGAAAAGTGACCTCACTGAAAACAGAGAGAAAATGGGGACGGATTTATAATAAGGTTTATAATAGGACGTCCAAGTAGGGCTAGGCCTGTTGCTCAGCTTTGGGGTATGTGGCTAATAAAAGCAAATGCTGGCTGGCCTGCTGTTTCTAAGTGCCACGGGCCTATGATGTCACAATTCATTATGCTCACAGGGGCTATTTGCTGCCTTATAAACTTGTAGACAAGGAAATTGTTAGTGAAGAAAAGTGGGGAGGGTTCCAAACCTAAAATGCAATCACTCATTCAGCAGTTCCCCCCAAGGACCACCAATCCATTGTTGAGGACGGTTTCCAGCCAAAAGCGAAATCCTGTGTCCAGAGTAATAAACCTTCCTGCCCTAGTTCTATTTTAAAAACTTACATCGTGTTGGAGACAGGCCTGGGATAGGGTGAAGAATATTCAGTGTGTATCTATTTCTCTATTCTGGCTAAGGTGGGAGCCGGGGAGGAGAGATGGAGGAACAGATAATCAGAACCAGAAATCTCCTCATTATTGGTAGCTTTGGTGAGAAGGTGTGGGCAACCTTGAGGATGCAGGCTGCTCTTTTCTTTCTAATGCTCTTTATTACATTTTTATTTTTTATTTTTTTGAGGGGACAGAGCACATGTGTCACAACACACGTGACGCGGTCAGAAAACAACTTTCTGGAGTCAGTTCTCGCCTTCCACTGTGGGTTGTCTCTGAAATCGAGCCCAGTTCAGGCTTCCCAGCAAGTGCCTCTACCTACTGAGCCATCTCACTAGCCCAAGGCCAACTCTTTAAAACTTGAGTTGGACTGGTGATATTAAGTACCACCACACACTAAATGCTGTTCAAGACATGAAACCCCAAACTGGGCTTTGCACACTGTAGGCATTCAAAGTTATTTACCAAATGAGTGAGAGGCAAGAGTTCTATCATCCTTAGACTATGGGACAGAATAGAGGATACAAATCAAGTATAACCCTTCTGGAAAAAAAATACATGGATGCCCCACCCATTGCAGGAGCAATCATCTTTCAAGGGCTTTGGTGGGTATCACAAAGCATCAGAAATACTGTGTAGGGGCTGAGAGATAGCTCTGTGGTAAAGTATTCACCTAATGTGCATAAGGCTTATATTCAAC
Source organism: Peromyscus nudipes (assembly GCA_902168325.1). Lineage (NCBI taxonomy): Eukaryota > Metazoa > Chordata > Mammalia > Rodentia > Cricetidae > Peromyscus > Peromyscus nudipes. The sequence goes on from CABHPH010144690.1 coordinate 23,130, forward strand.
CCCTAGCTCCACAAATGTATATGTGCACACGCCTGTGTGTGACATAACCATATAGAGTCCATTTACTTGGTAAATAGCATACAGTTATAGCTTCTCCTCTCCTTTCTTTGAGAAGCTGGTGCCTTATATTCAACGTCCAATTTTAGTTCTTTAAGTCAAAAAATAAGAAATAAAGGATTTTTAATTTAAGATAATAAATGGTATCTAAATCTGTCATAAACTCATGCTCAACGTAATAGTTAATGATGAAATGCTAGGAACAGTCTCATTAAACCAGGGAACAATAAAACATCCACTATCACCAATATCATTTATGCTGTCTAGACATTCTAGCCAATGCAATAAAACATGAAACAAAAAAAAATAAGAGGTACAGCACTTGGCAGCATTTCCCAAGGCTTACCCCTTTAGAACAGTACTATTCTGGAACGCTAAAGAGAAACAGTTTCTTAGCTGTAAGGCATCCCAAAGACTTGAATAGCCTGATATTTGCTGTGATCTTCAAAGAAAGGAAACATTACCAGAAATTTTTCAACTTTTTGATTATTTAATTGATTTAAGTTTTTGCAGTTCTCATCTTCTGCTGAACCTGGTAATACCAGCTTCTCAGGAGGCTGAGGCAGGAGGATTGCAAGTTCAAGTCCTGCCTGAACTACAGAGTTACTTCGTCCAGGTAATTACACTATTTTTGACATTCAGACATTTTAATTCATTTGCTCAATAAGTTTCTCGGCCTTCCATGATCTAAAACAGTTGCTACAAACAAGGAATTTGGAATCAAAAAACCTGGGTGTGAATCCAACATTCCTGCTAAGGGACTTTGAGATAATTATTTTGTATTTCTAGAAATCAGTCTTCTCATCTGTGAAATGGAGATTTACTTTACAATGTATTATAAATATTATTAGCTAATGCATGGAAATTGCTTAATGCTGTTTTTTCACTGCTCTAGAGGTGGTGGGACCTGGAAGAAAGGACCTGGTAAATGAGGCAGACTGAAGTCTCATGCAATAGCCAGCTTTATTCAGCATATCAGACAATTTATAGTCTGAGGGTTGAGAAGAATCAGATGAGTGAAGTTCTTATGAGTTCAAGCTGTATATAATCACAAAGACAAGCCACATGTGGCTGTAGCTGAAAGCTTTCCTGTGTCCCACAGCATTAGGTCCCAAATAAACATATAGAGGCTTATATTAATTACAAACTGTTTGGTCTATGGCTCAGGCTCATTGCTAACTAGCTCTTTTATCTTGAATTAATCCATTTCTATTAATCTGTGTATCACCACGTGTCTCATAGTTTTACCTGTGTTCCTTTACATCTTGCTCCCCCAGCGACCCACAGTGTCTTCCCTGACTCCACTTTTTTTCTCCCTGTATCTTTGTTTGGATTTCCCGCCTGGCTCTAATCTGTCCTGCCGTAGGCCAAAGCAGCTTCTTTATTAACCAATGGTAGCAACACATATTCATAGCATTCACGTGGCAAAAAATATTTTTTCCACAGAGGCATAAAAACACTTAATTGAATGGGCTACACCCGGGAGGAGCATGAAACATTCCTAGAGCAATCTCATGTTTTGAAAAACTGAGATCACAAGATTCTTGTCTTGTGTTCCTAGTGTTTTCTCACAAGCACTCAGAATTCTCCTCACAGGACTCCATTCTTAGACTGCTTCCCAAGAGTTGATCTTTTTAAAAATTCAGATTTAACCAATCATGAAATACCACTTTTATTCTGAAATAAGGTTGAAAAAAAGTCATAAAATAGGTTCTTCCTTAACCATGGCTTTGAAGCTGTAAACTCTTACTACCACCAAAAGAAGTAGTATGACCACTTAATACAAATAAAGCAGAATAATTCCTATCTCGTGTTGCAAAATTTCACTTCTGAGGAAAAGAGTAAAGACGTTTATTAGAACTGACTTATAGTCATTAGATACTGGACAGAATATGAGCTCCATCAATAGGATCTCAGTGATAACTCAAATTTCTGGTGTTGAGTATGTGTATTTGTGGGCTTCCCTTTGGGGGCATTTCCTACTGTGTACGATCTCCTTGAGAGTTAGTGCTTGCCAACTAGAAGTTGAGATGGGTGCAGGAATAGCTAAGGCAAACTCACTCAGTCACTGATTCCACAGCAGCATGCTGGCTTGAGTGAATAAATAATTAGTAGTTTATAAACTAAATTACTGGAGGAGTGGAAAGGTAGCTCTGTGTTTAAGAGCACTTGCTGCTCTTGCAGAGAACCTGAGTTCTGTTTTCATGACCCACATGGCTCACAACTGTCTAGAACTGCAGCTCCAAGCCATTGATGAAATGCTGGGAATATTCTCATTAAACCAGAGGAGACAAGAAAATATCCACTATCACCAATATCCTTCACTGCCATCTAGACATCCTAGCCAATGCAGTAAAACAGGAAATGAAAAAGAATAAAACATGACGTGCATGGGCACTGCACTAAGGTGTGCATGCCTATACATAGACACATGTCTATAGGCATGCACATAATTGAAAATAAATATTTTTAAAGTTAAATTTAAGGGACTGAGGGCAGCTTGATTGTAGAGTATATGCTTAGCATGCATAAGGTCCTGGGTTTAAATCCCAAAATATCCTGATATGTCTGTGTGTATAACATCAATGGTTTTCTAAATAAGAAGTCTCTCTGTTTTATAACTCTTTTCAAAAAAAACCGCTACTTCTGTAAGTGACTTGATATTGCAGAAGGGGGTCTGCCATCACCTTCATTATCTCCTTCCTTCCTAAGTGTGAAAGGCATTTCTCATGGTCCACCCTCATATCCAGGGAATTTCCTGCATAGTGAGCTCTATCTCCCAAGGTAGAAATTTAAAATTCCCTTTCCCAGCCCTCTGCAGCTGTAGGTTTTACATACAACCAGACTCTGCCCGTCAGACCAAGTCTTGTCAAAAGATGTTTGGCATGTCTTGAGCAGTACGAGCAACCAAGCAGCACGTATGTCACTACAGTTTCCTTTCTGGCCAGGGTGATCTCAGGACATTAGCACAGCCTGACATCGTGGTACTGAACAGTGGTGGAAAGATGCATGGCTCTCTGTGTTGTGTGGTACAGTTGGCTGTTTGTTCCTGATGTTGCAGACTCTTCAAAAATTGACTGTTTGGCTCTCTCAAGAATCCAGAAAAATCTAAAGATGTCTTCTTAGTAAGTATCATTTCCGCAGAGTCTAAACAGTGAGGGCTCTGTTGATTCCAAAAAGAATTCAAGCTGGGAATATAAATTAGGGGTAAAGAACTTGCCTTAAATTTGAGATGGTAGATTGATCCAGCATCAAACACACACACACACACACACACACACAGAGAGAGAGAGAGAGAGAGAGAGAGAGAGAGAGAGAGAGAGAGAGAGAGAGATTTATCAGTGTGTCTTAATTTTTGACCATTGGTTTTAAAGCTACAAAGTTCCCTTTAAGTATTATGCTAGGTGGAATTTGAGGTAGTCTCCCAGCATCCACATGACAGTTCCCCACTGTCTGTAACTCCAGTTCCAGGGGTTCTGACACCTTCACAGAGACACACATGCAGGTACTCTAATGCACATAAATTAGAAATAAATAAATCATTAAAACATAAATAAATATGCAAATGTACTACATTGTGCTGAGTGTCTGCAATTCATTTGATATTAATTCGTTGAAAATCAATGAGACTTCTCTCTTTGTGGCCTATGACATGGTTGATCTCTATGAATAGTCCTTATATGCTCAAAAGAATATTTCTTTTTATTATTATTATTTTTTTATTAAGAGATTCGTTTTACATATCAACCACAGATTAGCCTGTCCTCCCTCCTCCCATCCCCCCGCC